>RJWJ010034141.1:0-17447 GCA_004363605.1 Indri indri | reverse complement strand
GCATGAAATCAGCCAGGGACAGGTGACACGGGACCCCTGATGGGAAGGAGCGTCTCTTTATGTTTTATTTGCAGCCCCCGAGCACGTTCCTCCCTAGACTCTCCCAGCCTCCTTTGCAGACGAAGAGAACTGGGCTCAGGACGTCGAGGAACGTGCTCAGGGTAACGCAGGGCGTAGGGGCCAGGCCGGGTCCGCCAGCACAGACGGACAGGCTTCGAAGGCACCATTTTGTCTCCTAAAATAATTTTTTTAAATAACCGCTTTCTTTTGGGGTAATCTCAGATCTTCAGAAAAATGACAACATAAAGCTCTGCAGAGATCTTCTGTCTGCCCTTGACCCAAATTCCTCTAACCTTAACGTCCTCCGTAAATGCCAGACAGTGTTTGGCTGTCACCGATTTTCCCTTGAATGTCTTTCTTCTATTCCTGGATCCAATCTAGGGTCCCACATTGTATTTCTTAAAATCATTTTTAAATTTTTAAAAGAGCAAATATTTTCAGCACCAAGATGCAAAATAATATATAAACACGTTTTCATTCTAGGGCGACTGTGGACCCCAAGATGATACGGGTGAGAATAATAAGAGTAATGACAAGAACAACTGCAACAGCTGCTGCAAGTTAGCATTAATTGAGCACCTACTGTATGCTGGGCCCGATGCTAAATTCTTTGTATGCTTCTTGCCCTGCTCTGTACTTTAGTATTGGGTTATTCCCATTTCACAGGTGAGAAAACTAAGGTTTGGGGGATGAGAAGCCATTGACTAAGGTCACAATTCAAGGGGTGGCCAGGACTTGAACCCAGGGCAGGGGCAGAAGTGGGTGATCCTTGTGGCCTCATAAGGACAGGGCCTGGTCTGTTCCTGCTGAGTCCCCAGGGCCCAGCACATGTCTGTGTACACAGTTGGAGCTCAATAAGTGCACGATGCCTAAGTGAACAATGCCAAGCTCTGAGCAATTCCCACAGCTTGATGTTTGACCTGTCTCTCCCCAGAGTCCTGCCTCTGCCCCCTGGAGATGGAAGTGGCCCAGGAATTCCAGCTGCGACGGCGGCAACTGCGGCTGGGGGCCCCAGGAGGTCCCTGGAGCAGCTGGAGCAGCCCTGTGTGCATCCCCCCTGGTGAGAGTGCCCTGGGTCACAGGAGTGGGGCAGGTGTTACAAATAAGGCAGCAGGTATTACAAACAAGGCAGCGGCGGCCGGGCGCGGTGGCTCATACCTGTAATCCCAGCACTTTGGGAGGCTCAGGCAGGAGGATCGCCTGAGACCAGGAGTTCAAGACCAACCTGGGCAACATAGTGAGACCCTGTCTCTGCAAAAAATTTAAAAATTACCTGGGGAGATGGCACGCACCTGTAGCCCCAGTGACTAGGGAGGCTGAGGCCGGAGGATCGCTTGAGCCCAGGAGTTCGAGGCTGCAGTGAGCTATGATCACGCCACTGCACTCTAGCCTGGACAACAGAGCAAGATCCTGTCTCAGAAAAAAGAAAGACAGAAAGACAAAGAAACAAGGTGCAGGGTTAGACATAAGGTGACTGGTGTTAGAAATAAGGCAGTGGGAGAAATGAGTGCTCAGACCCCCTCCCAGCACAGTACCTGGTCTCACTGCCTGGGTCTTGCCGCGCCCACGTTAGGGCTTTGTCACGTTAAGAACCATCGGGCTGAGCCTCACAGTGTCTCAAGGACAATGCCACCTGCCTGGGGGTTAAATGGGCTGCTGCCCCTAACTCTGGGCAAGGGGGAAATGAGTGAGGGGCGTAACTGCCAAACACGTGTTTGTGTTCAAAGACAAACTTGGAGAAAACAAAACAAGAAACAAACAAAAATTTAAAAGGAAAAGCTTGGGCACTGTGGAATCATGGTGACAATTATCCCTGAGGACGGAGGCGCGAGGAATAGCGGTTCCCCTTCTTCCCTTTCGGTCCTTTTCTACGTTCAGAGCAGCGAGCAAGTTTCACTTTGTAAACGTGGCAAATTCCTAACTGACCAAGAAAACATCTCTCAGTCTTTCTCTCCTTCCAATTCGCCTGTTGCTTTGGCTCTGGTTGCAGAACCGCCCCCCCAGCCCGAGGTGAGGTTATTGGTGGAGCGGCTCGGCGAGGATGGGAGGAGGCGGCTGAGCCTGCGCCAGCAGGTAACGGGCCGTGGCGGGGCCGCGGCGTGGCGGACAGTGAGAGGCAAAAAGCTGCAGGGGGGTGAGCAAGTGGGAGATGGAGGGAGACGAGATGTCAGGTGGCAGGGACTGGGCAGATTGTAGGTTTAACTCTGAAAGTAATAGGGAGCCATGGAGTGTGTGTGAGCGGGAGAGGCTCGTGCTTGCACTCAGGTGATCATAGGCTCTCTTTGGCTCCTACGGGGGAAAAATTGTGCTAGGGGGTGGAATTGGGCAGCAGCCAGAAGGCCAGGAAGGAGGCGATAGTGACTGCTTTAAGTCCCAAGCAACCCCATTAAGTGCAGTCTAATTGGCTCCATTCTGTAGAGAAGGAAATGGAGGCACGGAGGGAAAGGCTGTGTAAGGGGTAAAGCTGACAAACACTCCCCCACTGACTTCAGCGTAGCTCACTTGGCCGGGTCCCTGATGGGCTGCTACTGTGAGCCCACTGCTGTTAGGTTACGCACAGCCCTTCCTGGCCCGTTTCCTCTAATTCGGTTCCTTGTCTTAGGAAAAAATTTTTAGGGCTGAGGTAACTGGGTCCAAAAATGAAAACTCTTTCTTTCCCCGGATCTCAGCTGTGAAATGCCTATTTCCCAGCAGCTTTGCCAGCACAGAGATTCATCATTTTTTAAAATTTTTGGTGCATGTCATTGGCTGTGGCCCTTGGCCAGGTCTGTCCTCACAGGCTGTGTCCTGCTGAGCGTCCATGGGACGATGAGTGTGATAAGGTCCCACGATCTGTCTCTCATGACAGCCGAAGCAGCATCAGCTTCCAGAAGGCTGCCAAGGGCCGGCATCTGGCGCGGAGGTGACCTACCGAGTCCGCCTACACATGCTGTCCTGCCCCTGTAAGGCCAAGGCCACCAGGACCCTGCGCCTGGGGAAAGCGGTCTATCTTTCGGGTGCTGCCTACAACGTGACTGTTGTCTCCTGGAATCGATTCGGCCCTGGCCCGAACCAGACGTGGCACATTCCTGCTGACGCCCGCACAGGTGCCTCCCCTGGGTGGGGACAGCGTGGGGGGCCCTTCGGAGCCGAGCACCTGTGCCGACCCTCAGCCAGGCCAGGATGAGAGAGCGAGGCAGAAGAATTCAAGGGGGTGCCTGATTTAGGGGTGTGGCAAAAATTCAGGAATCGAGATCCATAATGCTAGGAGGCAGGGCTTAATTTGTTTGTTTTTGAGACAGGGTCTCACTCTGTCGCCCAGACTAGAGTGCAGTGGTGTCATCACAGTTCACTGCAGCCCCAAGCTCCTGGGCTCAAGCGATCCTCCTGCCTCAGCCTCCCGAGTAGCTGGGACTACAGGCGCCACCACCACACCCAGATAACTTTTTAAAATTTATTTTGATAGAGACAGGGTCTTGCTATGTTGCCCAGGCTGATCTTGAACTCCAGGCCTCAAGCAACCCTCCTGTCTCGGCCTCCCAAAACGCTGGGATTACAGGTGTGCATCATTGCACCCGGCCCTACAATGAGATATTTCTAAAATAACCAACAAATTATAACCTGGGCTGTCCACGTGTTTTTGGAACTAAAGTTTTACTGGGACCAGGGCCAGGATCAGGGTGAGGCGAGGGAGGCGGGGTAGGGTTGATCTTGTGTTTTATTTAAAATCGTGATGTTTTGCTTTATGTACAGATATTTTACTGATCTAAAATTCACACAGCAAGATCAACCATTTTAAAGTGAGCAATTCAGCGGCATTTAGTACATGACGAGGGTGCGCAGCCACCACCTCCTATCTAGTTGCAGAACGTTTCATCCCCCCAAAAGGAGACCCCGTCCCCTCAGCAGCCACTCCCCACCCCTCCCCCAGCCCCGGCAGCCGCCGATCTGCTCCTGTCTCTGTGGATCGGCCTGTTCTGGACACTTCTGTGAATGGAGCCACACACTGCGTGGCCTTTCGTGTGCGGCTTCTCTCACTCACGTCATGTTTTTGGGGTTCATCCACGTGGCAGCAGGTGTCAGGGCCGCACTCCTGTTCAGGGCTGCGCGGCGTTCCACCGTGCGGATGAGCCCCATTCTGTCGCTCCGCTCGTCGGTCGACGGGCGTTGGAGTCGGTTCTGCCTCGGCCATCGCGAACGGTGCCCTAGCGCTCGCTGCGTATCTTTGCATGCGTCTTGATATGTAAATATGTTGCATTAAAACATTGTTTATCTTGATGACTAGGCTTTTCCGTGCCCCCTTAAATTTTGAGCCTGAGCACCCAGCAACCCTGTGAGGGCGGGGCCGTCACAATGATGCCCATGTTAGAGACGCAACTAAGACTCAGATAGGCAGAGCAGCTGGTTCCGTGGTTAGGACCACAGTCTCGCTGAGTGGTCCCAGGCGAGTGCTCGCTCGTTCTCTGAGAGCCTCAGTTTCCATATCTGTGAAATGGGGTGATCACGGCCCCATGCTCTGACGGAGGGGCGCCTACGAAGCACTCGGCACTGGCCCGGCACGTACAGTCGGTGCTCAGTAAACAGTAGTTGCTGGCTGAGTGTGATGGCACGCACCTGTACTCCCAGCACTTTGGGAGGCTGAGACAGGAGGATGGCTTGAGGCCAGGAGTTCAAGACTAGCCTGGGCAACATAGCAAGACCCCATCTCCACAAAAAAATTTTTTTGATTAGTCAGGCATGGTGCACAGCTATAGTTCCAGCTACTCGGGAGGCTGAGGCAGGAGGATCGCTGGAGCCCAGGACTTCAAGGCAGCAGTGAGCTATGATCAGGCCACTGCACTCCAGCCTGGGTGACAGAGAGAGACCCTGTCTCAGACTGCGAAGCAGCGCCCACCTCTCTGGGATCGCTGCAGACACCCTTGCTGCAAGGAGTGGGAGAGCTTTGCGCGGGGACCGCGTGGGTGTGTTCTCGTGCCTGGAGCTTGGCGTTGGGCCTGCGGGCCGGTCAGGCCGGGAGCTCGGTCTTGCATCACGCTCTGCCGGCAAGGCAGGCGGTGGGTGGCCAGGCATCTGCTGCGGCAGGAGCCGCCCACCAGCTGGGGCGGGAGGAATGGCAGGACAGACAGCGCAGCCGCTGCCGTGGCGGGGAGCGCAATCAGGCTGGAGCAGGGCTTGGCTCATTCAAACACCCTGACGTGACCCTCTCCTCTCCTTCCAGAACCAGGGGCTCTGAATGTCAGCGTTGGAGCCGAGGGGACCAGCATGCACTGGCCAGCCCGGGCTCAGGGCACAACGTACTGCATCGAGTGGCAGCCCCGGGGCCAGGACAGGGGCCTTGCCACCTGCACCCTGACTACGCCCCAAGCCCAGGATGCGGCTGGAACGGGTACTGTAGTGTCGGCGACCTGCCTCTACCTCTGCATCCTGCATAGCTCCTGGCTGGCGCAAACCTCAGGGACTGCACACGCGGGGTGTCGAAGGGCCAGAGACATGTTGCCATTTACTGGAGGTCACACAGAGGTGGGCACAGGCTGAGACTTGTACCTTCTCCCCCGTGTGGCTCTGCAGCCTCCTGCCAGGATGCCGAGTTCAGCCCCGGGCAGGTCGCGCCCCGGCGGGTGACGCATCTCACGTCCCAGGGTGTTTGTTAAATATTTGCCTGCACCAGGAAAGGTGGCGGCCAGCGAGATGCTGGTGGCAAATTAATGAGGCCTCTGTAGGAGGGGCTCCGTGGCTCAGGCAGCCTCTTACTCTCTCACTTCCTGCCCTGGGCCTGGTCCGAGCCTCAGCTCAGCCTGTTTCTTAAGGAGTTCCCAGACTGAGGAGACAGCTGGACACAGATGCCACGGCCCTGTGGAGTAAGGGCCGGGTTGGAGCGGGACACGGACAGGTTGGGGGAGTTGCATAGGGAAGGGATCCTGGAGGAGTGGGCATTGATGCAAGGGCTTTGAAGCATGAGTAGGAGTGTTCTAGGAGTTTCTGGCAGATGACACAGCCAGTGCAAAGGCGCAGAGCTGGGAACACAATCTACTCAGTGGCCCGGCCCCTGCTTTTCCTTCTAGCGACCCACAGCTGGAGCCAAGCACCCAGGGCGATGGGGCAGGAGGAGTGTTACCAGATCACGATCTTTGCCTCTGCACACCCGGAGAAGGCCACATCGTGGTCTACGGTCCTATCCACTTACCACTTCGGGGGCAATGGTGAGTGGCCCAAACCTGCAGCTTCATCTCCCTAGAGGACTCGGCAGTGGCTTTGGGTGTCAGGAGGAGGGAGTGAGCCAGAGGCACCTACCGCATGTCAGGCCGGACACGCGGAAGTCAGCTCAGTGGACTCCAAAGACACCCTGAACAGCACTGCCCCATTTTATAGATTAGCAAACTGAGGCTCAGAGAAGTAAAGTGACGGCGATTGAGCGGTGGAGCTGGGATTCGAACCCAGACCCACCTGACTGTGGCCAAGTTCACCCTGGTCTCTGGACGGTGTGGGCTGGGCACTCAGGAAGTGCTCAACCAGTGCTCTCGGTGCTGACCGTGGCAATGGTGCCGGTTGCAGCCTCAGGGGCCGGGGCCCCGCATCACATCTCGGTGAAGAATCACAGCCTGGACTCAGTGTCTGTAGACTGGACGCCGTCCCCTCTGAGCTCCTGTCCCGGCGTCCTGAAGGAGTATGTCGTGCGCTGCCGAGATGAAGACAGCAACCAGGTGTCGGGTACGTGAGGCGGTGCAGGTCCAGCTGGGGAGGAAGGGGTCTCGGCTTGAGGTCTGCCTTGCTGTGTGACCCTGGGCACCTCTGCCCTCTCTGGTCCTCAGTTTTCCCACCCTTAAAACAAGAGAATTGGGTCTTAAAACAAGGGTCTTAGAGTCTTGCTCTGTTGCCCAGGCTGGAGGGCAGAGGCATGTTCATGGCTCACTGCAGCCTCGAACTCCTGGACTCAAGGGATCCTCCTGTGTCAGCTTCCCGAGTAGCTGGGACTACAGGCATGCATCACCATGCCTGGCTAATTTTTTAAATTTTTGGTAGAGATGGGGTCTTTCTATGTTGCCCAGGTTGATCTCGAACTCTTGGCCTCAAGCTGTCCTGCTGCCTCAGCCGCCCAGAGTGCTGGGATTACAGGCAAGAGCCACGGTGCCCGGCCTGGACTCAAAGGTCCGGACCCCCAGGGAGGGCTGGGTGGGCATCAGCTGAGTGTCCACGATGTTCCAGGAGTGTCTGTGGCAGCCCTTCATGTGCACCGGCTGCCGGCTCCCGTCAAGCAGGGATGACAGCCCTGTCCCCGTTCCATTGACGGGGAAACTGAGGTCTAGAGAGGGATCCACCTGCCCAGAGATCCAGCACACCTGGATTTGCACCCTGTCGGACGTCCCTTCCTGCCCTTTAGGAGGGAAAGAAATGAGGATGTACAGGCAGGTCTAATGTCCTGCCCTGGCTGTGACAGCGTCCCTGGGGCTGGAGGCGCATGGAGGGCTCCCATTCTCCTTGCAGGCGACACAGCCTTGCAGACAAGGCCTCGCCATCCCTGCCTCCCGCAGCCGCAGGCCAGGAAGACCTGAGTTCCTGTCCCACCCCCCCCAACCCCACTGTCACCAGCAACCAGCACGAGGCACAGCACGAGGTTGTCTTGGCATCAAAGACCCTGCCCTCATCTTGGCCACCTCCACCGTGTTTGGAGGGGGAAACTGAGGCCGAGTGGGGGTCAGTGGCTCAGGCAGTGTGGCGCAGCTGGAGGCAGCCCACGTGTGGAATTCGACCTGCCAACAGCCAGGGTGCAGGGGATCAGGCAACGGAAGCACCGTGTGGCCAGGTTTACCAATTTCCCCAACATTTCTTTCGGGGAAGATGCCTCTTGAACATATTCAAAGGATGCGGATGCGGAGTTCTAGGAATACTTCCTTGGCGGTGCAGCCGGGCCGGCGTCCTCCTTTCGAGGGCTGCTAAGAAGCGTTTTACGAGAGCCGTTCAATTCGGCAGACGCTGGCTGAGATGCTCCTGGGTGCCGGAGGCACTCGGGGCGGAGCAGACGAAGTCACCCCCAACCTCGACTCTGAAGACCCAAAGGAGGCGAGGGGGGAACCGCATGGGTATCTGGGGAAAGGCAAACCAGGTGGGGCAATGGCCGGTGCAAAGGCCCTGAGGTAGGACTGAGCCGGTGTCTTGAGGGAACACTCAGGAGGCGGATGGGGCTGGAGGGAAGTAAAAGGGTCCCAGCACCCATGGCTGCCTCCCCCCTGCAGAGCAGCCCGTGAAGCCCACAGAGACCCACGTCACACTCCGTGGCCTGCGGGCTGGCACAGCCTACGCGGTCCAGGTGCGAGCAGACACGGCACAGCTCAGGGGTGCCTGGAGCCAGGCCCAGCACTTCAGCATCGGTGAGTGGAGGGGGCAGGGCCTGGTTATTTACTCAGCGTGCACTGCACCCAGCTTCCCATAATGATCTGAGCAGCCCTGCCCTCACTCACATCCCTTCCATGGCTCCCTATCACCCCCAGGAGAAAGTCCCAGCCCAATCTGCTCCCACCTCCGTCACCTCCATTTCCTGCAGTTTCTGTTCACGAACATTTCCTTGCACTCCAGAGGCTTTGCCCATACAGGCTCTCCCTGCCTTGAATGTTTGTTTTTGCCATCATCAAACTCCTATTCATCCTTCGAAACCCAGCTTGAAAAAACCCCTCCTCCAGGAAGCCTTCTCTGTCTCCCTCTGGCTATGCCCTCATCTACCACTGCTCTTTCTCCCTTGCCTGACATCTTAGGGTTGGGGTTATCTGGGTCAAAATCTGCCTCCCCCAGCCTGGGTGTGGGCTCCCGGGGAGGAAGAGGGAGCAGGGGGCTGTTTATTAAGTGGATGATTAAATGAGTGCCTCTCTCATTGAAAGGATGAGAAGGACACAGGCTCTGTTGTCCTGGGGTGCATGGTCATGAGAGATTCAGGGACCAAATGATTCCTGGTCCTGCCACGGTGAACTCTCAGTCCCAAGGGGACCAATGGGATCCAGGAGAATGAATGAGTCAGCCATGGGCGGGGGGCAGGTCTGGGTCCAGAGGGCAGCCACGTGGGCCAAGTGTGAATGAGCAGGTGCCCAGAGCTACAGTGTCCTGAACACTCACTGTGTGCCAGGCCTTTATTTCTCAATAGCTACCGAGCAGGTGGCTTCCACGGTCCCCACTTCCCAGATAGGGAAACCCCTCCAGCCCCTTCCCCGAACAAGACGCAGGAGGTGTCCCTCCTCCAACTCGAGCTCCTCCACCCACAGAAGCCCAGGTTTCCGATTTGTTCATCCTCCTCGCGTCTCTGGGCAGTTTCGTGAGCATCCTCCTCCTGGGCGGCCTCGGCTACTTTGGCCTCAACAGGTAACTCACACCTTCTCCCCCGAGAGGATCCGTGAATAATAACCTCTCACATCAAGTAGGTACCTGGTTGTGCCAACTTTACAGACGAGGAAACTGAGGCCCAGATGGTCAGAAATTGGCCTGGGGCACCCAGCAGTGGGGGTGGAGGTGGCATTTGAATGCGAATCTGTAGGCCTCCATCCCTCCATCCCTGCCCCAATCCGTATCCTCATAGCCGTTCTAGCCTAACAGAGATGGAAAAGTTCAGTCAGAACAATCGAAAAGTACGAGCGGACAGAAGCACTGCTCCTCTCACTGCCCCCTTCCCCAGGGCTGCCCGGCACCTGTGCCCGCTCCTGCCCACACCCTGTGCCAGCTCTGCCATCGAGTTCCCCAGCAGCCAGGGGAAGCAGGTAAGGGCTCCTTTCCTCACTCCAGGTCCTAGTTTGTGGGTGCACACTCTGGGCGAGGGCTCTGCTGAGCAATGGCCATACATCTGCTCATTTTATTCTCCCCCAATCCATTGAGATAGGGACTCCAAAATCAGTGCTCCAAACCCCTTCCCATTTTACAGACAGGCAAGCAGAGGCCCAGGGAGGGATCCATCTCTTTGTGCTGCTGGTGTTCCTGCAGGAGTCTCTCCTGGGCAGGCTCAGCCTTCCCCTGCTGGAAGGAGGGTGTCCATTTTCCCCATTAACTGAAGCAAAAGTCTCAGGGCCATCACTGATTGGTCCATCTTGGGTCACATGCCCTTCCCTGAGACTATGGCTGGACCCAGGGCCCTGAAATTCTCTGATTGGCTGGGCCAGGGTCACATGCCCATTGCTAGAATGGGGGTGGGGCCTCTGCACTGCCCAACCAAACATCCGGGAGGAGAAGCAATTTTCCAAAGAGGAATGGGGGTGACCTTCTTAAGAAAGGCTGTGTGGGGGTCACTGAGGCAAAGTGGACCCTCAAATTGGTCCCTGAATTTGTGAGGGTTTAGCCAGCAGGGGCCTGGGCCGTTCCCTCCTGTGCGGGTGGGAAACAGAGCCCTGCCCACAGCCTGGGTCCCACCCTCTCTCTCCAGACTTGGCAGTGGATCACCCCGGCAGACTTCCAGGAAGAGGTGTCCCTACAAGAGGCCCTAGTGGTAGAGGTGTCCTGGGACAAGTGTGAGGGGACAGAGCCTCTCAAGGAGAAGACAGAGCTGCCCTGGGGTGTTCCCGAGCTGGCCCTGGCCCCAGAGCTGTCCTTGGAGGATGGAGACAGGTGCAAGGACACCCCAAGGCCGATGTCCTGGGGCCCAGAGGGCAGGGTGGTCAGGGGGACAACCATGCCCAGGCGGATGGACTCCTGCTATTCCCAGGAGACGTAATGCAGAGACCCAGGATTGGGACACTTGGTGCCCCTGGAGGCCCGAGGGAGAAATGGTCACATCCACTTTGTCTTACAGACAGGAACACTGACTGTCGCAATCATGATGGCTGGTTATTAAGCACTTACGGTATACCCAGCCCATTCCACCCAGACACTCTCATGATGCACCCCCCACCAAATCCCCACCACTGCCCCCGCAAGGTACCGTGGCTGTTCCATGTCATAGATGTGGCCACTGAGGCTCAGAGTGGGTGAGTGACTCGCCTGAGGCCACACAGCACACGTAGGAGTCATATCTGGGCCTGAGTGACCCAAGGCCCCCCTCCCCCAGACCGCAGCACCCCTGCCTCCCGCCCTGACCTACTCTGACCAGCACCTGTCGCTTCACGTCTTATGGTGGGAACCCTAGAAACCACCGCAAAATAGAAGCACTGCGCCCAGCCGGGCTGGACATCCACGGGGCAGGGACAGACCCTGTCATTGGCGAGTTCTGGAGCAGGATAGACTGGGGGTGGGGGGGGGGCAAATGGAACTCAGGTCGATCCTGGAGCCCTGGACTGGGCGTCCTCTCCCAGGAGCTCGGGACGGGGGTCTGGACGCAGGCCTCCTAGCAGCACTGTGAGGTCTCGTGGCTTGGAGGGTCCGGGTCCGGGGGCAAGAGGGGCTCCGAACGTTCTGGGGAAGGGATGGTCCCTCCCCAACCTCAGTCTGCCCTCCACACCCCGCAAAATGGGGGCGATGATAATGTTGACCTCACAGAGCTGTTCAAAGCCGTAATAAATGAGCTCCCTCTTGGGTATGTCTTTGCTCTGATTGAAGTTCGAACGTTCTGCTCAAAATCCCCGAATGGGAGTGTGAAAATGCATCCGTCCATCCATCCATTCCACACACGTGTTAATCTCTCCCTCTGGGAACCCCCCGGGGGCGCCCAGTCTGGGGGAGGCGGAGCCAATGAGCGCCCAGACTCTGCAGAGACAGGCCTGGGCAGGGGGAGGGACGGCTTGGGGGTGGGGCAGCTAGGTCCCCCCATAACAGCAGCCTTGGTTGGTCCCCAGCCCCCTGCCAGCGCCCTGCAGCGGCACCCCTGCCCCCATACACACCCTGAATTCGCCCTCTTCCTGTCCACACCGCCAGACTTCCCCCGCATCCTGCCTCGGCAGCCCCTGCTCCCCACAAAAGCCTGGGAGGTGGGAGGTGGGGGGAACCCTGAAATCCCACCTGTGGCAGACGGGTGGTCCCGGATTCCCCGAGTGGCCACCAGGTGGCAGCAGCGGCGCGCCCTGCTCCTCCCACCTCCCTTGGGCTTTTGCTAAACAGATTTTTCGCTTGGAATGGAGGCGGGGAATTAAAACACAGGGGCACTGAATGTGGCGGCAAAAAGGGACGAGTCCTCTGGGGAAGAGGGTTCTGGCAGCCGGTGGCACCTGGAGGCAGGGAGCCCAGGCCAGCTACAGCCCGGCTAATTCTTTTTTCTTTTTGTAGAGACAGAGGTCTCACTATGTTACTCAGGCTGGTCTTGAACTCCTGGCCTCAAGCACGATCCTCCTGCCTCAGCCTCCCAAAGTTCTGGGATTCCAAGTGTGAACCACAGTGCCGGTCCTTGTCCTCCTCACTCTTTAGGGCGGGGCTCCAGGCTGAGATGGGCCCCGGCAGTGGCAGGACCAGGTGGACAGAAAGGAAGGGAGGCTGGGTCAGTGGCCTCTCCAGAGTGACCTGAGTGATCTGGAAACCCCCAAGGTTTCCAGACAGCTCAGTGCCCCCTTATGTGCCCAATCCTGGGCAGTGTTACAGGACCCTGTTTGGTGGCCCTTGGAGTTGGCTAAAAACTCACCCCCAGGCACAGCCCTCTGGGACAGGCAATGTTCACTGAGCACTGGCTAGAACTTTTGCTGGAGCGTATGGGGAAGATGGACACCCTCCATGTGGGAGAGCTGAGCTTGGGGGCCTCTTTCCCACCATGGGGGAGCCTGCCTTCCAGAAGTGTCTCCAGGGAGGACAGCAGCACAGAAAGATGGAGTGTTAGTCCCTGGATCCAGCCATGCCTGAAATCCAGAATTTCCCATTTTTGTTGAAGCCACTTTGAGTCTTCATTCTGCCTCTAGGAAATGACCCACAGGAGGTTCTCTCTGGGCCTCTGCTTGCCCATCTGTAAAATGGGAAGGGGTCTGGAATCAATGATTTAAGAGGCTTTGCTTAGCAGAGCCCTGACCCAGTATTTATTGAGCAACTACTGTGTAACTCACGACTCCAGGGCCCTTCAGCCTGTCCATCCCTCAGCTTCTCCCAGCAGTTCCAGGAGTCAGGACTGTGGTAGCCCTGATTTCACAGCCCAGCTTCATTCATTCATTCAAGAAGTCAGTGTTGAGTGCCTACTGTATACCAGGCCCTGCACAGGTCAGAATCTACCCAGTCACGGAGCAGGGCTCCCAGTTGGGTGGGGAAGGCAGACAATAATCCAATCATCACACGGAGAGTTAATAAGCTTGCAAGTGACGGTGGGAATGTGAGAAATGGGGGGCAGGGGAAGGCTTCCTGGAGGAGGCAATGCCAGGGCTGAGATGGGAAAGAGGAGCCAGAACAGTGCGTGCAAAGGCCCTGAGGCAGGTGTAACTGAGGGGGGAGAGAGAAGTCAAAGCCCACTGTGGGCCGGGCAAGGTGGCTCAGGGCTGTAATCCCAGCACTTTGGGAGGCCGAGGATTGCTTGGGTCCAGGAGGTCAAGACCAGCCCGGGCAACATAGCAAGACCCCATCTCTGCAACAAGATTTAAAAACAAAAAATTAGCCGGGTGTGGTGGCACGCACCTGTAATCCCAGCAACTCGGGAGGCTGAGGCAGGAGGATCGCTTGAGCCTAGGAGGTTGAGGCTGCAGTGAGCTATGATGACGCCACGGCACTCTAGCCTGGACAACAGAGCGAGACTCTGCCTCATACACACACAGAAAGGTGGTGGGATCTGGAGCAGGAGACTGGGCAGCCGATTTGTGGATTGTTTTAACATCCTTCTCGCTGCAGTCCAGCGGCAGCCAGTGGCTCCTCCTTGCTGGCCTCAGTGTTCTGGTTTGTAAGATGGACGTGGTCAGGCAGTGTCTCCAGAGCCCCCGCCCCTCCTCTCACCTCCCTCCTCTGTCTCAGCCTTTCTCATTCCATCGCTTCCTTTTTCTGCGGCTCCAGCCAGGAAGTGGGAAGCATGCCTTCCTCAGGGAGACCAGCTGCCTCAGTTTACCTCTCCAAGCACTTTCTTCCTCTCTCTCTCCAGCGGCCTCTGGGTGTGGTCAGAAGGGGACGTTGTCTCTGCTTCTGTCCTTGAGCCAGGATGGGGCTGGGGTGTCAGAGGCTTCCGGGGACTGTGGGCTGCCCCTGGCTTGGTCCCTTGCACTCCACTGCCCGCGCCCCACATGCCAGGCCCTTGCCCCCTGTGCCCTCTGCCTATTCCTCCTTTTTTCTTTTCTTCACTTTTTTCGAGACAGAGTCTCGCTCTGTCATCCCAGCTGGACTGCAGTGGCATCATCACAGCTCACGGCAACCTCACGCTCCTGGGCTCAAGCGATCCTCCTGCCTCAGCCTCCCGAGTAGCTGGGACTACAGGCATGCGCCACCACACCCGGCTAATTTTTCTTTTTTTTAGTAGAGATGGGGTCTCGCTGTTGCTCAGGCTGGTCTTGAACTCCTGGCCTCAAGCGATTCTCCCCCCTTGGCCTTCCAGAAGTGCTAGGGTTACAGGCGTGAGCCACCGCGCCCGGCCTATTCCTCCTTTTTATAAAGCTATATTCACAGTGTGCAATCGAATTTCAAAGTGTACAATTCAGTGGTTTTAGTACAATCAAGGGGTTGTGTAACCATCACCGGTATCTAATTCTCAGACATTTTTGTCCCCCCAAAAGGAGACCCTGTCCCCATCGGCGGTCACTCCCCACTCCCTCTCCCCCAGCCCCTGACAGCCACCGATCTGCTTCCTGTCTCTGTGGCTTTGCCTGTTCCGGACAGTTCATATAAATCAAATCATGCAACTTGTGGCCTTGTGTTCTGTTCTTTCGTGAAGAAACTCAGATGTTTCCAAGGCGCATCCACTTTTTTTTTTTTGAGACAGAGTCTCACTGTGTTGCCCGGGCTGGAGTGCCGTGGTGTCAGCCTAGCTCACAGCAACCTCAAACTCCTGGGCTCAAGCGATCCTCCCGCCTCAGCCTCCCGAGTAGCTGGGACTACAGGCATGCACCGCCATGCCTGGCTAATTTTTTCTATATATTTTTAGTTGTCCAGATAATTTCTTTCTATTTTTAGTAGAGACGGGGTCTCGCTCTTGCTCAGGCTGGTCTCAAACTCCTGACCTTGAGCGATCCACCCGCCTCGGCCTCCCAGAGTGCTGGGATTACAGGCGTGAGCCCGGCCAAGGCGCATCCACTTTGCAGCCCGGATCAGGGCTTCGTTCCTTTCCCTGTCTGACGGTTCCCCTGCGCCGGTCGGTCGCTATTTATTCATTCATCCACTGAAGGACATTCGGGTTGTTTCCACTTTGTGGCTATTGTGCGTGTCGCAGCTCTGGCCATTTGTGTACAAGTTTGCCTGAACACCTGGTTTCGGTTCTCTCGGGCGTGTACCCAGCCGTGGAGTTGCCGGGTCATGTGCCAATTCTGCGTTTAACTTATCGAAGAGCCGCCGGACTCTCCGCAGCCACCGCGCCGTTACATTCCCTGCGGCGCCGCACGCGGGTTCACGTTTCTCCGCATCCGCGTCAACACCTGTCATTTCCCCCTTTTTGTCTTTTGAGCACAGGCGTCCTAGTGGGTGTGAAGTGGCATCTCTTTGAGGTTCTAATTTGCGTTTCCCCAATGACTTTTCACGTGCAGGCCAATTGTATGACTTCTTTGGAGCGATGTTTATTCAAGGCCTTTGCCTCTGTTTATTTATGTATTTACTTATTTGTTTATTTTTAGAGACAGGGTCATGCTGCGTCGCCCAGGCGGGAGTGCAGTGGCACAGTCATAGCTCACTGTAAACTTGAACTTGTGGGTCCTCCCGCCTCGACCTCGCACAGTGCTAGGATTACAGGTGTGAGCCACTGTGCCCAGGCACTTTTGCCCGCTTTTAGTTGGGTTATTAATCTTTTTATTATTGAATTGTGAGAATTCTTTATATATTGTGGCTACTAGACCCTTATCAGATACGTGATTTGCAGATACTTCTCTCCCATTCCGTGGGTTGTGTTTTTCACTCTCTTAAACAGTGTTCTTTGTGGAAGAAAAGTCTTAAATTTCGTGGAGCCCAATTTATCTATGTTCCTTCGGTGGCCTGTGCTGTCGGTGTCACAGCTGAGAATTCTCCTGCTCTTTGATGTCGCTCTGTTGTGGGCACCTCGCCCCATCCTCCCCTCCCCCAAACCCTCCCTCTGGACCCTGAACCCCCACACCCGAGTTGGTGCGTCTGTGTCTGGCTTTGTCCCCCCCGGAGGCCCGTTGGCTGGCCTCGCCCATGGGGACAGGCGCAGAGCAGCCTTCATCAATGCTTAATGACGGAGCAGCAGAACCTTGGCAGGGGCTCGGGAAACCCCGCCCGGTCCCAGCCCCTCCACTGCCCGGAGCAATGCACCCCCCAACGGCCATACATGGAGGCTGCGGCCACACTGGGTCCCACTTTCCAGATGGGGAAACCGAGGCGCAGGGGGCTGGGTGGGGAGGGAACATGGGACCTGCCTGGTCCTTGTGGTCGGGGCTATGGCCAAGCTCGCGCCCGCGTCCTCCTCCCTCCCCTCACCTGCAGCTGCTCCTGGCTCCCGTCCTGCCCTGGGCTGACCTTGCTGGTGGGAACCGCCTGCCCCCCTGGCAGTTCAGCCCAAACCGAAACACCCAGGAGGGGAAAAAAAACACCCACCAGGGGGCTGGGGCAGGAGGAGGGGCAGGTTTCTCCTTTCCGGTTGGGAACTGGAGGTGAAGGAGGAGGTCACACAGTCAGTCAACAAACGTCTCCCAGTGCAGGCTGAGCCCCGGCTCTGCCTCCAACGAGCTGTGCAGCCTGGGCTGCTCCAAGCCTCGGTTCCCCCTTGGTGAAATGGGGTAGCTAATCCCGGGGGCAGGGGCAGGCTGTGGCAAGTGAGAGGCCACTGGGTGGAGGAGACACTCGCCCTCAAAGCTATCACCATCCTTAGTAATTTTAAGCCTTACACCGTGCGCTCAGGAGCCCAGCGCAGGGTCCTCCGGCCCTTAGGACGGGCCTCGGTGGCCTCTGCCTGGGGGCTGGTCCTGCACCCCCAGCTGCTGGCTGACTTGCCGGGCGGCCTGTGTGTCCTCAGATTTCCCTCCTCCCTGCCCCCCTCTGTCTCTCTGTCTCTCTCTATCTCTCGATCTCTCCCTGTCTCTCCCCTCCTCTTGTCTATCTCTCGACCTTGCCCCGGGATCTCGAAGCCCAGCCCAGCCAGTGTCCTGGGATCTGTCCTTCCCCAGATCCTCATGTCCCCGACCCCCTTGGCCCCTGCCGAGCCCTCATGGGCCCCTCACTTGCTCCCTGGAAGCCCCAAACCGCCTAAGAGCCCTCTCCAACCCTCGGACACCAACGGCTCGGCCCCACCCAGTTTTTAGACATAGCCCCCTCCCCCTTTTTAAATGGGTAAACTGAGGCTCAATCGCAAAGAGCGTCATCCAGCCCCAGTGGCACTGCTGGTCACCCCAGTCCGGCTGCCCTCCAGCCTGCCATCTTAGGGGCCGTCCCGTGCATGGCCAGCACAGACGTCTCTG
>RJWJ010034140.1:0-17449 GCA_004363605.1 Indri indri | reverse complement strand
GCAGGAAAGGCTATGCTGTGTCAGCGTCACCCGGGGTCTCCCAGCCAGGCCAGGAGCAGCTTCAAAATCCCATCCTTTGTATTCCCTGATCCTGGCACCCCTGCATCCTGAGCCGAGGGACACCTGCAACCCAAGTATGTACGCCATGTGCGTTAAGACAACACACCTCTCCCCTCGGACACACGTCATATCTAGGCCAGCTGTACACTAGGATCCCATTCCGGGAACCCAAGAGCCTCACAAACAGCATCTCCATCCTGCTATGGACTGAACTGTATCCTCCCAGTGTTCCGGTCCTCCTCACCTACCTGTGAGTGTGAGCTTAGCTGGAAACGGGGTCTCTGCGGATGAGACTGAGTCGAGGTGAGGTCATTAGGGTGGGCTCTAATCCAATAACTGGTGTCCTTACAAGACGAGGGGAATTGAGATAAAGAGACTCGGAGGGAGAAGGCCACGTGACGACAGGGCAGCGACTGGAGCGACGCAGCCACAAGCCAAGGAACCGCCAAGTGTTGCCGGCCACACCAGAAGCCAGGAGAGGGGCCTGGGCTAGCTTCTCCCCTAGAGCCTGGAAGGAGCTGACCCTGCCGACACCTTGATTTCAGAGTCTGGCCTCCCGGCCTGGGAGGGAGTACGTTTCTGTTCTTTTACACTACCCAGTCTGTGGTCGTCTGTTACAGCAGCCACAGAAAATGCATAGTCCCTAGTCCAGCTCCCGGCAGTTACCTAAGGAACTTAGCAGGGATGGTGCCCGAGAGTTACGGCTGCGGAAGTGACTGCAGTCGCCATGAGATCAGAAACCCAGACACTGAGAAGCATCCAAGGAGGGCCAAGTTGTATACTCCCGTGTGATGAGTTATGTGGTCGTTATACCCTTCTAATAACGACTTCCAACAAAGAGGAATGCACACGGAGTAAGTGGGAAACCAGGATACGTGTGGTTCGACGTTAAGTCTGTTTACAGACATTACGCTGCACTAAAGATGGAAAGAAAATGCTCCAATGGATAAACAGCGCCTATCTTGGAACCGTGACATTACCCACAATTGTCACTTTTTTCTTTACAACTTGGCTCGTTTTCCAAAGTTCAACATCATGCCTATACCATGTCACACTGGAAAAAGCTCGATTTATTAAAAACCACTTCTGTCCGAGGCTGCCCATCGAGCAACGCCCTTTGGGACCCTGGACTGTGTTTGTATTCCGCTTTAGACGCGTCACCGGTGGAGCTCGCAGGGAAGTCCACCTCTGGGTCTTAGGTACCGGGGTTCTACCGCAACAGCCTCAAGCAAAGCGCATCGAGATGACTCGTGAGAGCTCTTTGCAGGAACACCCAGACTCCAGGGCAGCTGAAAACTCACTCTGGGAGGACACCTGTTCTCAAGAGGGTTTTAGGATGGGGCGTGGCAGTTTTCACACTTGCTGAGGTCTTCCAGTGGGGACTAGGTGGGAAACCTGTGCACAAAAAGGACCTCACCGCTCTGTGGAGAGGCCAGGCCAGGGTGGGCTGGTGGCCTCGCAGCCCCCTCCAGCCACCGATTTGCACGTAGGGCCCAGGGGACTGCAGGCTGTCCCCGCAAGAATGCCTTTCGGCAGGACAGGAGATCACTGTGAATCCCACAGCCCTGGGTTCAAATCCCAAAAGTCGCTTACTCAGGGCAAGACCCTGGAGGAACCACAGCCTGGCCAGTCCCCACCATCCTCTGCCACTAGGTGCAGAAGAGGACACTCGTCACGATGACGTCAGGCCCACGGGAAGCACTGGCATGTGCTCCTCACCGCCGCAGTCTGCACGGCGTAGCCAGGACGTCCTGTTTCCTACCTAAGAACTGCTGCCTGTCTCCCTCCAGGTGGATCGACCTCATGGGCAGCTCGTGCCGGGTGGTGGCCAGGGCCATGGAGAACGTCTTGTACTGTTCCTTGAAGCGTTTGGCCACTGCCTCAAAGGGACTGAGCATCTCGATCTGCAAGCAGGACGGAAGGGGGCTGTGGGAGGGGACCTTGCAGTCACCAGCCCTGAAGTTTAAGAGCTCGTGCAAGGTTAAGATTTGGCACTGCTCTTCCACGAGCCCCAAGGGGATCAGAGCTCAGCAGGCTTCTGAGGGTGCGGGGGGCAGGTGTGTGCTCTCCGCTCCTGGCAACGGCCCACCAGACAGTAGGGCAGCCCAGGCTCCTCACCATGGACATGTGTCCCCTTCACTGTTCCAGGCTTGGGCCCTCGACTGGGATCACAAGGGACCCAGGAAGGCTGGGCCCTCCTGCCTTGGAGCACTCCACTTACATGCTGCCTTCCCAAGGCCAACCTGGCACAGCCCACCCCTGCCCCACACGTGCTGCCTGGGTCTTCATGGGGGTTTGTGACAATATACAGCTGACCCTTGAATAAACTGGGGGTTAGGGCTGCCACCTCCCTCTCCCCACCCCATAGCAGTAGAAAATGCACACATAACTGTTTTTGTTTTGGAGAGAGAGTCTCACTGTTGCCTGGGCTACAGCACAATAACACAATCATAGCTCACTGCAACTTCAAATTCCTGAGCTCCAGTGTGGCTCCTGCCTCAGCCTCCCAAGTACCTGGGACTACAGGTGCGCCACCACCATGCCCACCTCATTTTTCCATTTTTTGTAGAAATAGACCAGCTCTTGCTCAGGCTGGTCTCGAACTCCTGGCCTCAAGCAATCCTCCTGCCTCGGCCTCCCAAAGTGCTAGGATTACAGGTATGAGCCACCATGCCTGGCTGTGTGTAACTTTTAACTCCCCCTAAATTTAACTACTAATGGCCCACAGTTGACCAGAAGCCTTACCGATAACAAACAGTTGATTAGCACAATAACAGACTATTATGTACGTATATTTTATGCATTCGTGATATACCTTCCTCTTAATTTTTTCAGTACTTCTAGGCCATAAGGTTTATCTGTGAGTTTTTTCAACTTGTCACAAACCCCCAACAAATTTTCCAATGTATTTATTGAAGACAGTCTGTGGGTAAGTGGACGCGTGTAGTGTAAACCCACGTTCAAGGGTCAAGCGTACTTGCTTGCTTGAGTGTCTTTTCTTTTCCTTCTTCTGTGAGCTCCATAAGGTCCGGGGCCCTGGTCTCAGCCCGGGGCCTGGCTGTAGGGCCGCTCACATGAACGTGCTGGGCGTTACGGGTTCAACTGTGTCCCCCCAAATTCATATCTGACATCCCGACTCCCAGCACCTCAGGATGTGCCCTTATTCTGACACAGGGTCTTTATAGGGTCATCCAGTTAAAGTGAGGTCATTAGGTGGGCCCTAATCCAGTAAGACTGGTGTCCTGAGGGGAAATTCGGACACAGACACACACACAGGGAGGACACGCAAAGAGACATGGAGAAGACGACACAGACGCACATCCACAAGCCAAGGAGAGGGACCTGGGACAGATCACCCCTCACAGCCCTCAGGCAGACCCCCCCACCCCCTGCGTGGCCAAAGCCCCGATCTTGGACTTTCAGCCTCTAGAACCACCAGAGGATGAACTGCCGTGCTGCTTGTTACAGCAGCCGCAGGAAACTCATGCACTGGGCAAGGGGGCCCGTCCCCCGGCCAGTCCTTTCTGGGTTCCCAGGGTTTGCTCCGTGTTGTTCCCCAACATGGACACCTCTGTGCCAGCGCTGACCACATGGTGCCAAGACTGGCGTGTCTTCCACCAGCCCACTGACCCTCCAGGGCAGGCCCAGACCATGTCTTCCTGTTACTGCACACGACAGGGATCAGGAGGTGCCCAAGGAACATTTGCACAAGTAAGCAGAAGGCACCGGTCCGCCTCACTGGCTGGCACGTTACGTTATAACCTCATTCTCTGGGAAACTGTCACAGACCAACACCTGGACCAGAGTGTGGGCGACACCAAAAGCCCAGCAAAGAGTTAGAAGTGAGCGAGCAGCAACATCCTATCACGAACGCTCCCAGAAACGGTAGGAGATGGCCCTGCCGGAATGCTCAGCTCAGAGCCCCTGGTCACAAGTGTGGCCGACAACCGACCTGGGCATCAAGGGCCTCCTCCAGCTCCCGCTTCTTCCGACAGAGGACAAGTCTGCGCTTCAGCTCATGCGTCTTTTTCTGTAGCCTTCTCTTTGCACAGTTTTAGTAAATGTTTCTCCGCCTCTTCTTCGAACTGAGCAAGACCGTTCTCCATCTGCGAAACCAGAAACGAAAGCTCAGGCTGGAGGGGACGCCCTCCCCGTGGTTAATCGAAGCCGCCTCGCACCACGTCACACCTGATCAAGGAACGGCTCTCACCTTTACCACCAGCAGAGTCAGCAGCAGCGTCTGGGACTCCATCATCTCCATCTCTTCTGACAAGCTCTTCAGAAGAGGAAAAAGACCCTTTCAGTTCCGGACGAATTGCCGTGAACCCAGCAGGGGCAGAACCGTGACTCGCGCTTTCTGCGTTAATTTGATAATCTGGGAATCCTCTACTGTACGTGGCCCTGCTGCTTCTATTTTCCCACGTGTTTAGACCTTTCCAGCACCCTGTGAGAAGGAAGAGGGAGGTCTGGCCCTCCCACTGCACCAGGCAGGTGAAAGGGGTGGCAGCAGCAGCCAGGCAAAGGCCAGCTGAGAGCACCCAGCAACGCGGTGCTGTGCCGGCACCAGCACTCACCGCAGGTCCAGCCCTCACCCGGGTGGGCCCACAGCCCAGCTGTCCTCCTGCTAGTGCCGGGCCTGGCCTCATGTCTTCCCTAGTGCAGCATCGGCACAGAGAAGGCCGCCATCTCCCTTTCTCACAACCCCATGTTGGTTTCTACTGCTGTGTGTGCACTCGGGGAAACACAAGCTCTACAAACGATCTAAGAACGTTTGTGGTCTTGATTTTTATCGTAAGGGGCACGGCTGTCTTGTTTGCTCTAGGAGCCCTGGGGCCTCAGGTGACACCTGGCAGAGGGCAGGAGCAGAATGAGATTTATTCAACCTGTTCATGGCAACCCCTTCATCCCAGACACTTACTGGCCTCTTTTTCCGAGGGGCATAAAATGATGTCGACTCCGTTTTCTCTGACGTTGTTTTTTCTAATTGTAGAGTCTTTCTGATGGTACTTTTCTCTAAGATAAGGAAGAGCATTTTAATGGTGAGAAATGCATACAGAAGGTCCCTGATTTATATTTTGACTTTGCAATGGTTTTATTGGGATGCAACCCCATTGTAAGTTGAGGAGCATCTGGACTTACAATGGTTCCATTTAAGATTGTCCCACTTTACAATGGCTTTATCGGGGCATTAAATACATTTTTGACTTACGGTGTTTTCAACTTATGATGGATCTTTGGGGATGCGGACCCCATCGCAAGTGAAGGAGCGTCTGTACTTTGGGGGCCTGCTGAGATCTGCTGCAACCCCCAGCTAGTGACAGAAGGGGTGAAATGAACAGCTCACTGTTAATGGCAGAGAGATCCAGGTCAGGCGGGGCCGAGCTGTGCCCTTCCAGCAATGTGGACTGCAGGTCGCCCTTTCCACCCCCACTGCGATCTGCCGTCCAGACGAGAAGCCCGGAAAGTCAGCACAGTCAGTGGGGAAACGCAGGCAACTGTTTTTTAACAATACTACTTCTCTCCAAAACCCCAGTTTCTTCCTAGGTAGCAGAAAGGACTGAAAAACCTGTGGAAACCCCCAGCCAGCAACTTGAGTCTATTTTTAAAGTACAATTAGAAAAGGGACATTCTTTATAACTACAAAAAAAAAAAAAGGATGCAAATAGGCCTTTCTACTGGTTTAGAAGATGCTGAGAGCCAGAGACAGCGCCACCAGCTTGCTCTGCCCTCCGTGCTCTTGGCTTCTTTCTCCTGCAGCTTCTGGACTGTTCGTCTGCCCTGGGAGTTCCCTTCACCTTTGACCCTGTATTCAAAACTGTGAAATCTTGCTTTACACTGTACAATCGGTGCCAGCGTGCAGCACGCCACAGCTACACAAGGGCTCCAGAGTTCTGCAGACGTCAGCAGGTGACATGTGTGACATTGTCTCTCGTGTTGGGAACTGAACATGAACTACGCAGCTGGGGGAACGAATGTCCTGGAAGCACAGGGAGCCTCATGCAAAGAGCTGCCCATGGTTGCTGCAGAGGCACGCGCGTGAAGACCTAGACACAGAGCCAGGGTGCGGTGCCACGCCGAGGAGGGGCTTCCTAGACTTCAGGACTGAGCATGCTGACTAGCCTTGAACGCCAAATGCACCAGCGGCGACTGTCGGGCAGAGCATGAGTGAGGTTCCCCAACCTGGTCCCCATTTTCCATTTTTTATAATGAATGCATGTCATATCCACAATTAGGAAAACTAAAAAGATATTCGTATCACTTTGGTGACAACTTCTAGAAGGAGGGGTTAGGACAGACCACCATAGCTGCTGGCACAGGAGGCAAGGAAGGCAACCCAAGGTGGTGAGAGGAGGGAGGATAAGGCCTCACATCCTTTCTGAGAGTGCTGCTCTCAGAGTGCCACTGGGGAAACTGTCACGTAGACAAGGAACTGATGCCACAAGGGAGCGCCATGGTGGCAACGTGGCTCTTCTCTGGGACCACACAGGGCGGAAGTGACCCCCCCAACTTCCCAGCCATCCTCTCAGTTCTCCACAAGGCCCCCATCTGTCCTTACACTCAAACTCTTTGATAGCAGCTCTGACCCCTCCCAGAAAGGAGAGAGGGAGCTCTGACTCAGCACATGTGGAAACAGACTTCACCACCACGCGCGTCACTCCCTGAGGGTCGGGCTGCTTCGTACCTTTGCTTTTCTGGAGCTGGCGGGGTCTCTTTCCACCTCCAGGTGTGTTCCCGCCGGTCTTTAAGGCATCTGTTGCAGGAGCCTGCTATGGGAACACACGACATTCAGAGGGCAAGACACCTGCCCGTCAAGAGAAGGGCCCCTGACGCAGTCTACGTTGCTTTCTGTAAGTGCTTTTACTCTGAGGCAAGGGACAGATTGAAAGAGTTTGGAAATTTTATCTCATATACACAGGACAAATAAATTTTTTCCAAAAGTAGACACACACGTGCGCCAAGCATAGGAAACCTGGTGTCTGCTGGTGATTATCTCTGACATGGTAGATTACAGGTGACCGATTTTTCTGGATACTTTTCAGTATCTGCTCGTTTTCTAGAAAGAACATATTACTTTGGTCATCAGGAAAAACAAAGTTTTTATACAGGTATTAATTGTCAAAGCTTATAAAAAACAAGCAACACATGGAGTAATGCCCTATGATAACCAAAAGTAAAAGGAAATTCTTACACAGGGCAAGAATATTACAAGGTACAGACACCACTCCTATTCAACATCACAGTGGAGGTCCTAGAACAAAACGCAAAAGGCAAACAGGTTGGAGAGGAAAAAGTAAAACTCCCTTCCTGCAGACAGGATTCTTCTTGTAGAAAATCCCAAACATCTTCAAAACTGCTCTTAAAACGAATAAGTTTAGGAAGTGTAATGGTTAACGTTGTGTGTCAACTTGACTGGCCATGGCGTGCGCAGCTCAGCCCTTTCAGGGTGTGGCTGTGAGGGTGTTTACTGAGATCATTTGAATTGATGGACTCACTAGATCACCCTCCCCAGTGTGGACAGGCACCATCCAATCCCTTCAGGGCCTGAGCACAACAAAAAGATAGAGAAAGGCGAAACTCACCCCTTTTGCTTCCTGCCTGGCTGGGCTGGGGCATCTCATCTCACCTTCTCCTGCCCTCAGACTGGCATTTACGCCACTGGCCCCCCGGTCTCAGGCCTTCAGACTCAGACTGGATTACACCACCAGCCTTTCCGGCTTTCCAGCTTGCAGACAGCAAAGCCTGGGATTTCTCAGCCTCCAAAATCACATGAGCGAAAACCTTACAAATAAATCTCCTTTTATATGTTTATATCCTTTTATATACCTTTCCTCCCAGTTTTCTTTCTCTGGAGCACTCTGCTAATACAGCAAGGTTGCAGGGTACAGGTCAACATAAAAAAAAAAAAATTCTAGCAATGAAGTAGCAATGAACACATCTGGAGAGTGAAATTTAAACAAGGAGTACCATGTACAATAGTACCAAACACCACCAAATACTTAGGTATAATCCCAACAAAATACGTGTAAGATCCTACTGTGGAAACTACAAAACGGTGTTGAAAGAAATCCAAGATGATCTGCATCAGTGGACAAGCACACCATGTTCATGGATTGAAAGACTCCATGCTATTAATAAGGATTCTCCCTATGCTGATTCATGATTCAATACAATCAAAATCCTAGCAGTTTTGCCAAAAAATGACAAACTAATTCTGAAATTTCTATGGAAAGGCAAAGGAACTAGAAGAGACTAAACAGTTTTGGAAAAGAACAGTGGGAGGTCTCACACTACTTGATTTCAGGGCTCAGTACAAAGCTGCAGTAATCTCGGTAGCATAGAACCATATAAAAGAACACGGTCCAGACGTGACACATGCACGTGCAGTCAAGTGGTTTTTGACAGAGATGATGACACAATGATTTCATTTGAATAAATAGTGTTGGAACAACTGGACATCCATACACCAAAAATCAAACTTCAATTTCAATATTGCACCATACACAAAAAGTAACTCAAAATGGTCGACAGACATGCGTGTAAAACCTAAACTATAAAACTACAAGAAGATATAGGAGAACGCCTTTGCGATCTTGGATTAGGCAGAGATGTCTTAAATAAGACACCAAAAACACATATCCACAAATGCAGAAACTGATCAACTATACTTCATCAAAATCAACCAGTTCTACTCCTCAGGAGACACTGAATAGAATGAGAAGACAAGCCACAGACTGCAAGAAAAATTAACTCCAAAGCACATAAAGAGCTGGTATCCATAATACAGAAAGAACACTCAAAGCTCAATGGTAAGCAAATACCCTAATTTAAACATAGGCAAAAAATTTGGACACATCACCAAAGATACAGAAGTGGCAAAGCAGCACATAAAAAGATGCTGAGATAGTCAGCTGTTACAGAAATGCAAATTAAAACCACAATGAGATCCCACTTCACACCCTCTAGAATGGCTAAAATTTAAAAATACCAACCTGAACTCTCCCATGTGCCTGGTGAGAACATAAAAATGGTCCAGTCACTTTGGGTAACAGTTGGGCATTTTCTTGTGGTATTATACACATGCACACGTGTACACACACACGCATGTACACACATAGTGGTTTTCATCCATGGTTCCTGGCTCATAACTCCCACAGCCCCCGTTACAGGAAACAGACTCTTCTCTGACCTCCCCCTGCCACCCTTTCACCTTCGAGGGCTGGTCCCACCCCACCCCCTGGAGGAAGGATGCTACACAGAGAGGCCAAGAAGAATCTGAGCAGGACTTGCTGGGTTTAGATCACACCCCTTCTGTCCAATCACGTTTTGACATGGTTCACCATGCCTCAACCATGCCTACGCAATGAAGCCTCCATGAGGCTCTCAAGAGGACGAGTTTGGAGAGCTTCCAGACAGCTGGACACGTGTGGGTTCCAGGAAGGCAGTCAGCCCAGAGAGGGCTTGGAAGCTCTGCACCCCTTGCTCCATACCATGCCTCACACATCTTCACCTGTATCCTTTGTTTTCTTTTTGTTTTTTTTAGCGACAAGGTCTTGCTCTGTCATCCAGGCTGGAGTGCAGTGGCGCAATCATAGCTCGCTGGAACCTCAAACTCCTGGGCTAAAGCATTTCTCCCACCTCAGCCTCCTGAGCTGGGACCACAGGTGTACACCACCACATCGGCTAATTTTTTAAAAAATGTTAGAGATAGGGTCTTGTTATGTTGCCCAGGCTGGTCTTGAACTCCTGGCCTTAAGCTATCTTCCCACCTCAACCTCCCAAGTAGCTGGGATCACAGGCATAAGCCACCCTGCCCAGCTCAATCTGTGTCCTGTGGAATATCCTTCATGATAAACCAGTAAAGGTGATTCTGAGTTCTGTGAGCCACTCCAGCAAAGTAATCGAGCCCAAAGAGGGGGTTCGTGGGAACCCGAACTTGAACCTGGTCGGTTAGAAGTTCTGGAGGCTCAGACTTGTGACTGGTGTCTAAGGAGGGGGATGGCAGTCATGGGGACTAAGCCTTCGACCTGTGGGATCTGAGCCATCTCCAGGTCCACAGTGTCAGAGCTGAACGGGGAACACCCAGCTGGTGCTTGCTGCTTTTGGTGGGAAACCCCATTTCTCATATTGGTCACAGATGGATTCTGTGTTGACTGTTGGCTGTGCTGAGTGAGAGAATAGGAACCACAGTTTGAGTTTTGCTGTGAGCCAGCAATCCTACTCTTGGGAGAAATGAAAACATGTGCACACAGGAACACGCACAGGAATGTTCACAGAGCTTTGATCGTAATCACCAAAACGGGAAACCAACCAAATGCCTTTCACTTGGTGAACAGATGAATCCACCATGGTCCCTCTGTTCGGTGGAATATTCCTCAGCCATAAGAAGGAACCGACAACTGTTCCACGCAACAACACAGAGGGACCTGAAATGCACTCTGCTCAGCATTAGGAGGCAGATGCCAGAGGCTATGTACAGTGTGGCACCACTGATGTGACCTTCTGGAAAAGGCAAAACTGCAGATTCAGAAAGCATATCTGTGGTGTTCTGGGGTGGGAGAGGGGCCTGCTGCAGCAGAGCACAAGGGGACTTGGGGGTGACCTGTTCTGTATCTTGATTGTGGAGGTGGTTCTGTGACTGTTTGTGTTTGTCCAAACATGCAGAACCCTATGCTGAAAAGGGCGACACTCTGTAAATTACACTTTGATTTAAAAAAAAAAAAAAGACAAAAGAGAAAAGCTCTTTTAAGATCTACAATATTACAGTGTACACACAACACACGGGGGCACTATGACCAAGTTCTCACAGCAACATTAAAATTGGGCCAATAGAGGATTGTGGCCCTTTGCTGAAAACGACGACCATCGGTGTGTGCGAAGACATCCTCTCTCCTCTAGTTGGACCTTAAGTCATAGTGTTAGGGACCTGCCAGCCACCCTCCCCAGAGTGGAAGACAGGCAGCAGACACGAACACTTGACTCGATTTTATTTACCGTAAACCAAGATTTGGAAAACGGGGACTAATCCAACCTTGACTTCACTGGAAGGAAATGTGTGATTGGGTAATCTGCTGATGGTTTTCACGAAACCTCATGCAAAGCCTGTTCTCATGTGGTTAAGTATGCCTCATGCCGTTACTTTCAACAGTTTCATGATAGACAGCTCATGGTTACATGACAGATCACTGATTCTTCCTCTAATATTGGGTGATTCAAGCATGCTTTTTCCCACAGTTTTTCTCTACAAACCTGCAAGTATTTTTTAAATGCCAGCCACGCACCAAGGACCGTGCGCTGAGCATTGGATAAGGCAGCTTCAAAGTCCAGAAAGTGAACTACTGGGTTGCAAGGCAAGAACAAGTCTGTGCTTCCACAGAGGTCACAGCTTTGTAAGGATGCTTAAAGCAGTGGGCTGCTCACGACAGAGACGCCAGCTTGGCGTGAAGAGCCGAGAACCTAAAAAGCACCTGGATGAAGGCCTTGGACCTGCTTCCCTCAGGACCAGGTTGTGACCGGCTTGCCTGAGTGTTTTGAAATTCCAGTTACTCAGAATCATGCTCAGAACTGCTTTGAGCATACACTGAGCACTGTATTACCTTCCTGGTTGTTTTCTTCTCGTAGTCCAAGTAGCGGGACTCGACCACTTTTCCACCTGTGGGGCACACACTGTTGGTTTATAACAGAACTACTCTCGTGGCCTGAGAAGACCCAACACACCCAGACCCCACACCCACCCGGAACCCCACGTCCCAGAGAGCCAGAGGCCGTGACTCTCCCTACTCAGTGACAGGAACAGGAGCCACTGCTCCCCTGCTCCTCTCTGATCCTGTCCTTTAGCACCCTCAAGCATGTATGGGACACCCACTGTATGCAAGAACTATTATGGGATGCCTACTATATGCAAGCCCCAAGCCAGGGGTGGAACCACAGAGTAGCAGAAGAGCCAAGATCAAGGAATATGCCCCAGGGAACATGCCTGAAGGTCAAAGCAGCAAGTGCACTTGGGATGGGGGAGGGGAAGGAAGAAAGAACCTTCCCGAGAGCCTCCAGTTTGCTTCCTCCCAGCTCAGTCCCTGTGGGTGTGACCCCAGCAGCCCTTCCCCTGTCTCAGACCCACTCCTGGTCCCACCTCTCCTCACCCACCTCTAACTCAGGACCCTCCCATGAGACACGCTCCACCCACAGGCCCTCTGCGGACACAGCCAAATCCCTGGTGACCCCACCCCAGGTCCCCTTCCAGGGCGGCTCCTGTGAGGCTGAATGTGGATGGAGCAAATGCCACCTGTCACCCCATCCTAGGGGGTGGACGTCTTGACTGGGCTCAGCCAGTCCTCTGTTCTGTTCCCCACCCCTCGCCCAGACCCCTCCAGCTCCTGTGCCTCCCCCACTACCTCTCCCAGTCTCAGCTGCTGCCTGTTTCCTGCTTCACTGGGAGGACAGAAGCAGGCCTGGGAGACCCTCCCACCACCGCATCCAGCCCCCTCCAGGCCTGAGAGTCGTATCCTGCCCACCCCGTGGATGGACCTCTGTGATCCTGGGTAGAGTGAACTGTCCATTCTGGGTGCTAAAGCCTAGCCCTCACCCCCAAAGGAAACACCCAGCTTCCGTCCAGCTTCAGACTCACCCCTGCACTGAACTCCTTTGGGCCAGACCACCAGGACCTCCCCACTCCTGAGCTCACGGGCCACCCTCAGTCCTGGTCATACGAGCCATCAGCACAGCCATCAGTAGCTCCCACCTCCCTGAAAGCCCCTCGCTGGGCCTCCAGGCTGCCCCTCTGGGGGCTGTGGCCTGCTGGGTCCGCCAGCTCAGGAGGCCCAAGAGCCTCTAGGCACCTTCAGGGCTCTGCGCCACCTCTGACCTTGTCCCCACCTCCCTCACTTGCTCCCTTCAGTCACCCTGACCCCTTACTGTGCCACCCACCCCCAGCACCTCCCTTCTTCAGGGCTCCACTCAGCTCGGATCCCAGCACACGCTGCCCGTTTCGTCCACAGCATCTGTCACAGTCCAGCACACCACGTCTCTGTGTTTCTGCTATGCTGCCGCCTCCCCTCCCTGGGGCTCCCCGAGGGCCTGGGATTTTTGTCTCCTTTGCTTGCTGCTATAGTCCAGCACCTGGCACGGAATAGGTGCTCAGGAATATGTCCAAAGAATGATTCTACGTTTTTATAGGTGCCTACTGAGCCCAGAGGTTTCCCTTTGCTTGACATGGTCAATGTCACACAGCTCGAAAGCGTTTGTGAGTGCGATTGTGACTTCAACCATAACTTCGTGCCAGGATTCAATTCTTCCCTTGGGGATTGGGATGGCAGCCACAACAGTAAGAGGAATGGAGGCCCCCCCACAGTTGATGGGAACCCCAGAGTCAGCCAAAGAGCTGGTGGGCAATCTGAGCGTCCCCAGGGCAGGGATGAGCCGTGTCGGCAGAGTGAGTGTGCTCAGAGCACTGGGTGGGTGGGTGCCTGGAAGCTGGGGACAACCAGGAGGCCACTTTCAGGGCGCAGGTACCTAAGGGTCAAGGCCAGGACCAGGCAGGGTCTCAGGAACAGAACCGACACTTATGGAGGGTCTGCCACCAGCTGGCAACCGAGGGCATGGGGTAAAGGACACCCCTAGTTCCAAGCAGGGGAGTCCATCCTGCTATGGGTCTTTTAAAGACCATCAGCAAATGGTTTTGCTCAACAAGAAGGCTCTAAGGCTCTGGCTGTCTGGCACAGTGGGGAAGAAAAGCAATTTCCAGTTTCTGGAAAACTAGGATACCCCTGTTATGTTTTAAACAGTGCTGAATTTTGCACAGAAGCAATGACATGATCAAGGATATAGCTTCTGTTTAAAAATTAGGCAGCACATAAATATCACAGATGTTCTACGCAAGATTAACAGGCGACACTGGTACACCTAAGCTTTGACTCATTTGCAACAAAAATCCTACCCTAAGTTCTGTGAACTGGGCAATGCCACATGGCACACACTGAGAAATACTTCATTGTATTGTAGTCTTGACTTTCGACGACCAAGACCCAAGAATCTACCATCCAAGCCAGGCTCTGCTGAGACCCAGTGAGGTCAGGGGGCTGTTAACAGTGACCCTGGACACACTGGGGAGGAAAATTGGACATACGGGCACTCCCATATATGTAAGGAGCTTTCGTTTTGAGACTGATTTTAGTAATGAATTCAGCTCGTGGGTCCCCACACTCCCCTTCCCAGGGATGTGTCCTGGACACAGCCCGTGAACTCCATGACTGAAAGGGACCCCACTGTCCAAAATGATTGCCGCCGTCTCATGACACATCCGTGGCCTTGGGCTAGGATGGCCAGACTCAATCTCCAGAGCTGTGACCACGAGGAATTAATACCATAGGCCCTCTTCTCTGGACTGGTTTTTCCTTCCCCCCAAAGCACTTAATGAAAGAAAACAATCACTTTTTATTTAAATGGATCCTGCTATCGCTCACCTGGTACTCTTCTTTCCTTCCTCCTGGCTCCGCTGGAAGTGCTGGGACCGGCCGAGGCAGGCTTCCTACAAGAGGAGAGAGCGTGACCTTGCTCATCGTAGCCCAGGAAGCGCAGGGGGCCACTGAGGTACCGCCGCCAGCTGGGGCTCGGGCTTCTTTGGGACGGCCTGGTCCCAGTGCCACCTGAGGACAATCTCAGCAAGGCTGGGCCACCTCAACGGGAAGAGTGACACAGCAGCTGCCAGCCCCGGCCACCTGGGCAACACAGCGTAGCTGAACACCTGAGCTGGGAAGGGACGAGTGACAAGAGCTGTGTGAAAGATCGCAGTTGTGCTCAGGGTCAACCATCTGAAATCAGCCAGGGGTTGGTTTGTTCCCCAGACGTTTATGTGCCTACTGCACGCCTCTGGGGACACAGCGGTGAACAAAACACAGAGTTCCTCCCCAGAAAGGGAAGATCATTATGTTCCTCAACAGGCAAGTGTGGAGTGGCCCAGGCAGATACAGGGCTGGGGGGATGGGTGTGACAAAGTGCAGCAGGCTCAGGCACGTGACAGAGGACATCCTGAGACAATGGTTCAACAAGGGCCTGGGCACTGGCGCGAGAACGATGTGGACACAGGAACTGAGCAGCCTGTGGTTTAATTACAGAAGATGAACAGGGACACAAAGTCAGGGAAGACAGACGGCTGGGCCAGGCTGTGAGAGTCCTGAATTCTAGCCTAAGGGCTCAGCCTTGTTCCTACAGCCCAGGGCTGGGCAACCTTTCTCTGTAAAGGGCCAGACGGTGAATATTTGTAGCTTTGTAGGTCACCTGGGCACTGCTGAAACTAGAAACTAATCAATGTTGCTGTTCTAACATGAAAGCGGCCACGGATGGTAGAGAATGCAACGGATGAGCTGCGTCCCAATAAAACTTTACTTACAGGCAGTGACGTTTGAAATTCATAGTTTTCATGTGTCATGAAAATTCTTTTGATTTTTCACAACCATTTAAAAATGTACAAACCATTCTTAGCTCACCAGCCTAACAAAAAGGGGGCGCTCTGTTAGGGTAGGGGTTCACAGCAAGGGCTGAAGAAAGATCTTTCACAGAGAGTTTAGAATAGAAAGAAATACAATGCTTACTTTTCCAAGAGAGAGAGAGGAGGGCGTGGCCACGGCCCCTAACGGAGGAGTGAAAAGTGCAGCAGTTGAGGAAAGTTGTTTGGGTTTTAAAGGGTAAAAATGGGGTTTTCCCCTCTGCTTCAGTAGCCTGAGAACAGAAGTGGTGGCAAGGCTGTGTAGGTGTTTTTTATTTCTTTTTCTCTGAGAAACGAGCTTATCTGACTCTTTGAAATCAGTTTTTTGGGCAGGATCTGAGGCAGAGAGTTGGAGTGGGGAGCTCGCATCCCCACCGTCCGCTCAGGGCCTTTCAAGGCTATGGAAAAACTCTGAGTTAGGCCACAGGTGTTTTAATTAAAACAAAGGGTAGTTGTGGTGTGAGTTTTTTCTTTAAAGGGGCAATTATGTGTTGTGAGTTATTTTTCTTAGTTTCAGTTTGATCGGTTGCTAGTAAGGCCACCTTTTACTCTAGCTTTCACCTGCAGCCTACAGAGGGCTGAGCCCTGCTGTGGGCAACAGTGAGATGGGGAGGAGATGGACAGCGTCAGAGCTGGGCTTCTGGAAAACCACTGGCAGCTGGTAGGAAGACGGGCTCTGATGTTCCAGGAGGACAGGGACCAGTCTGCTGTTGCTCCTTACTGGACCCGACGGCCTGTGTATTAGTCTGTCTGGGCTGCAAAATACCAAAGCCTGGGTGGCTTAAACAACGTATGTTTATTTCTCAGCGTTCTGGAAGCCAGAGGCTGAGCTCAAGGTGCTGGCAAGGCGGGTTTCATTCTCAGGCTGTTCTCTTGGGTTGTACGTGGCTGCAATCTCCCTGTGTGCTCACATGACCTCTGCGGGCACACAACCAGAGTGGGAGCCAGTGAGCTGTCTGGTGTCTCTCCCCGTGGGATACGGATCCTATTGGATCTGAAGACGTTACAGATTGTCACACAAAGGGGGAGCTATGGGCATAGTGGTGGAGGCCAGGAACGCTGCTCAACACCCTACAATGCACAGGACGCCCTCACCACAGAGAATGATCCAGCCCCAGATGTCAACAGTGCTGAGGCTGAGAGCCCCTGCCGTGGTGAGTGGGTGACTGGAAGCCCGGGATGAAGACAGAGGACTCAGAAGGTGCCGCAAACTCCTATCAAGAAATAAGGAAGCCTCAATGTTATTCAGCCCTAAGAAGGAATGAGTGAAGTTCCCATACACTCTAACAAGGATGAACCTCAGAAACATTGTGCTGGGTAAAAGAGCCAGATGAAAAAGACCCTGTCACACAGGATCCAATTATATGAAATGTCCAGAATAGATAAATCCATAGAGACAGAAAGCAGATTATCAACTGCCAAGGGTTTGGGAAGGGGGTGAGGTATGAGTACTAATGGGGATGGGGTTTCCTTTTGAAGTGTTAAAAATCTGAAACTGGTGGTTTCACACACTGTGAACATACTAAATGTCACTTAATTTTACCCTTTAAGAGGGTTAATTTCACGCTATGTGCATTTCACTTCAATTGAAACACAGAACGAGTGACACCTGATGTCAAAGGAAAGCAGGGGCTGAGACAGGAATCGCTGATTAACCAGCTGTGGGGATGTGGGAGAATCCGGGATGAGTCCTGGGTTTCAGCCAGAGTGGGGGGAGGAGGAGGAGGCCAGGAACAGAGATCAGTGGCACAGGAGGAGCAGGGACAAGGCCTGGCACTGGAACTCCTGATGCCACCACTAGGAGCGGCTCCAGTGGCACTGCAGCCACCTCCTCTGCAGTGGGCTCCTGGAACCCCCAAGTGAGACCCGAGAAGCGTTGGGGGCACCTCCGGCCCATCGTGGGGAGAGGCA
>RJWJ010034139.1:0-17446 GCA_004363605.1 Indri indri | reverse complement strand
GTATGTATCAATTACATTACATTTTTAAATGAAGAATGGAGAGGAATTCTCTCTTTCTAAGACCTTTAGACTAGGACCTTCAGAAGAGATAAAGATACTTTTACAATGAGAACATTTTAAATCTGCTCTCTTAGCAATTTTCAAGTATACAGTACATTATTGTTAACTGTAATCACCATGCCATACAGTAGATCTCTAAAACTTATTCCTGTTGTCTAACTGAAACTTTGCATCCTTTTACCAACATCTCCCCAGTCTCCCCCCAGCCCCAAGAGATATAATTATATCTTGATTTACTCATTCCACAATGTATACATATATTAAAATATCATATTGTACACCATAAATATATACAATTTTTTGTTGGTTTAAAGAATTAATTTTTTAAAAGACCCTTTTAGGCAGCTACATTCCTTCACAGCAGCAGTGTTGCCTTTGGAGGTACAGTTCTCCCTGGTTTCCGCACCCTGCCTCTTGGAGCCAAGGGAAGGCTGCAGACGGCAGTGTGGCTCTTCCCCAGCTAGGTCAGGAGTACAGGAATGAGCACGCCCTCTCTTATGATCAAGGGTGTGCTCAGTCGCTGAGCCTGCCAGCATTGTCATGGGATAGCGGTTGAAACAGCCAGGAGAAAAATGAACAGACTTTGCCATGGTGGGTACATTTGGGAATATCTGACGTGGGGAGTGAGAAGCGGGACAGAAACCACTGGGCCAGTGGAGAAAGACCAAGTTTCTTTCTAACAGTATCTTCCACTAGCTCATGAGACCCTCGGCATGAGCTCCTCCAGGCTCGAATTCCTCCTCAATCCTCTTCAGGGTTTAACTAGAACACACTTTAAAGTCACTTCCAGCCTAACACCCAAGGATTCTTATTCTAAGTCCACTTGAGGGGAAAACAGTTGGCATATTTACACTCCTAATCTCCAGATTGGTGAGTAATTAAGCTCCTGCCTATTGATCAGAGTTGTTGAAAATATCGCCAAAATGGCTCTCTGGAAGTGTAGAAAAACAAACCCATGTGCATCTACAAATGGCCATTCTTGGATAAGAAACTTGCATTTGCGCAATTAGCCTTGAGAATATAAACAGAAGTATTGATACAAGCAAAACTGTCCTTCAAGCCTGTGCAGCTTGTTCCCCTCCTCCGGATTGCCTTTGATTACAGTGGTCCTTGTATCTCTGTACGCAGCCCTGCTTACGTGTTCTTCCTCATGCACACATTTTGAGGGGAGAAAAATTTCTTTTTCAAGTTTTCCTCACATAACCTCGCTTACCTGTACATTTTTCCTATGCTTTATAACAACCACAATACCTACCAGAAGAAACTTCTGTGTGCAAAATGAGCTTTGTCATTTCGGGGATGGACTAAGGGTTAAATTAAAGGGACAGCTGTCTATACAGCTGGCTACAATGAGGGGAGGGCTAGGCTGCATTTGTGCCAGCTGCTTCTCATTTGTATTTCTTCCCAATTTTTGTCTCCCTTCCACCCCTCTGGCCAGGGGTGCTGAACTGCAGACTGCTCACAGCTCCTGGGAAATTTCAAGTCATGAGCTGGGGCTGAGGTAACCTAACTTCCTCACCTCCTGACTTCCCCTGGACAAAAGATGTTTAAGCCTCAAATTTGGAACTGGAAAGGAAATCTAAAATGTGCAAACCACTTTTTCTTCACTTGCAGATAATTACCTTCTCCTTCTAACTCTCCTAGCCTTGTTGAAAGCAATCTTTTGCTCTTAGCACTTTTAGCATGTTTTCCCCTCGAACTAGAGTTGTTTTGTTTTGTTTTTCTTAGCAGCACTTTTGAGGAACTCCTTTTCTAAAAGCAAGAGGGACTATGTGTTACTCTGGGTGAGTCACTGTTCTTTAGTCAATGCTAGTGAGAATCTCAAAGATTAACAAAGATTGCCAAGGGTGGCTGCAGTCCAGCACCCAAATGCTCACATAATTTGCCCCCCTTTCCATTTTAGGGTGAAAATGATCAGGGACAAGAGGAGGAGGGGATTTATGAGAATAAATAAGATACTGTCTTACAGCCAAAGCAACATTCAGATTCTCAGCTGGCAGAGGAATTCTTGAGCCCGATCTGCAGTGAAAGCATGAGCAAACTGCTAAATGGAATGCAAAGAGAACCCTGGGCTTAATCTCCGTTCCAGGCAGTCTACAGAGGAGTCTCAGAGCAGTACTATTCCTGGAAGGCGAAGTGCTTACCCACAGGCTGCCCCGCCCCCCGCGTGAGAAATTCAGGGCCTCCATGACTGTGCCAGCACCCTGGCTCTTATTTCCACCGTCCAGTTGCTTTGGTGAAATAGGAGTGTATGCTGCCTATCCATGAAAGGGCAACTCTGAGAGCGATTTATAAACTGTAAAGTACTAGGGGACGTCAGGTGGCCCTGTCACTCACTCATTTCTTTTGTATACTGCACTCCTTCAGTTGTCTTTCCTCATTATTGGACAAAAACCACAGAATTTTGTGGTGAGAGGTCAGGCCCTGCATATAATCAATCATGTACAAGTCCCAAGGCATAGAAGCAGAAATCGGCCTTAATTCTGGATTTCCTTGTCTACACATGGAGAGCATTTGCCAGCCAGCGACCTCACAAAGGCATCATACAATGGTCAAGAAATGACCCTAAGAAAGCTCTGGGAGGGGGGATAGCTTTAAAGGCTTTCGAAAGAAAAGCTCTCAATTCCAAAATGTGGTTATGATTTCTGCATTGGAGTAAAAGCCCTTGTGTTTGGATAGCCTTTGATTCTGATGTCAAGTATCTGATGACTCCTCACGACTCTGCTGTGAAGTAAGGAGAAGGCAGTCATGCCAGAGTCACTGTATCCAGTGGAGGGGCTGTGCCCAGAGTAGCTGGATGGTGAGATCCAAAAGCCAAGCCACAGCCACTTTGCAGGGTGGGTCAACCTTGGGCTGTATTAAAGCACTTCCGCCTCTGGCTAGTACCTCACCCAGGCTCTATGTTTAGTAAACAAAGGAACTTGAAATTTGTGATAAAATTAAATTTAAAAACAAGAACTTCATCATTCCATTCACCCATCTGCCCGTTGTTTATTTTGAGTGTGTACTTAACAGAACTTTCCAGAACAGAGTAATCCCTACATAGAGACAAAGATGGCTCTAATACAAGGGCACAGGGTGGGGGAGATGCTACATTCCTTCCCTCTCCATCCTCCTTTTCCCAGAGCCCATCCAGCTGACAGGTGCCAGAAGAGAAGAAATGTTAGCAAATGTTAGTTTCCAGCCCCAAAGAAGCTGTCAAAAAAGGGAGACAGAACAAGGCAGCTCATAAAATCCTTCAACTGAGGGATGTAGCGAGACCTATCTAATTACACAAGATTAGAAACGGTTTAACTTGTTGAGAATGTGCTGCATGTGGAATGAAAGAAAATGACACCTCTGGCACCCTGTAATGATACTGTATTGGGAGGAAAGCACAAAAGGTTTGTTCACGCTATCAGTAACACCAGTTTTTCTCATCCAACATTTTAGACACATCTGGTTTTAATATGGTGGTCTAAGTGCAGTAAGTTAAGTTGTCACCCACTGTTCTGGCCCTCCTTTGCTTTCTTCACTGTACAGTTCCATTTGTGTTGGCATTGTCCCCCTCTCACCCCCGTACCTCCCAAGCTAACAGAGGTAGAAGCAGATTATGCTGAGAAATTTTGCTTACCTCTGGGCTCTTGAGTATTTTACTGTTCAAACAGCACTAGTGATGATTTGGAAGCAAGACTAATCTTTGTTTCAGCTAAATTCAACAGATTTTAGCTTTGATCTTCTACCTAATTTATTAAACTACCAACATGGAATAAGAACTCCCTACGTAATCGACGAGTCACAAAACATCCTGGTTTTTGAAAATTAGGGAAAGATCACCTCAATTACTCTTAACTATTAATAGAATGCTCAGGGAATCTGGTATCTGCCTAACTGGTTTCTAGCTAACATAGGATCAATTAACCATTTTCTGCCTGTGTTGGCCACACACACACACACACAAAAAGTCTTTGATGACTATGTACTGAAGGGCTACAAGATAGGTGTATTTCCCATAGACCTTTTACAAAATGAGTTCCCTTCTACATGTCGCATTTCAGAATGAAAAAAGGGTTTTACTCCCCCACACCCAGAGAAAAGAGAGTAGGATTTTGCAAATGGCTATGATTAAAAGCCAAAGTTTGGAATTTTTAGTGCTTTGATATAAATATGTACTGATTTTTTACCTTCTTTAGATTTGTGCCTCACAGCACTTTTATAAGTAGCAAAGTTATAATTCGAAGCTGGTAGGGATTGTCAACTCTGATTACAAGGTACAATTTAGATTGTGCTTGATCTTGATTCATTTTAGAACCTTCTGTGTTCTGAGTTCTCTCTAGAGCACAGATTGTAGTTGGAAGGAGAGGGGCATGAATGATCTCCAGGTCCTCTAAAAGGTGTGAAGTCTTTCAGGTGGCTTCTGGTATATTTTTCCTCAGTCTGAAAGCAATCCAATAGGGCACTACTATAGCAAATGCCTTAACCCCAAGAAGTAACTAATAATGGGACATTTTGTGCTGTCTGGTAAGCCAGCAGGGGTGGATGGTCTGGGGCAAATATAACATTCAGTACCTGGAACATAAAAGGATTTCTGTCTGTATAGAACTGTTGCCTGCTGTTATGGCACCATGAAGGGGCCAGCAAGAATTGCTATCTATAGACTAGACCCAAGAGTAGCACCATTTTTACTACATTCAAAGTCACAAAACCTTTATTAAGCACATACTATGTGCAAAGCCTTGTTAGGTTTCTATAAAGTGCTCTGTAACGTGTTAATAGATTTCTTTTTCAAAGTGACCAGGGAATTTCAGCACTTACAGACTGCTACTATATACAGGCAGTGTCCTGGTAATACCAAGATGAATCAAAGGTGTGCCCTGATTCGTAGAGCTCGGAGTAGAGTATGAGAAAGAAAAAATTACAATAGAGTATGAGAGTGCAGGTTCCTTGCAAAGAGCTTTGTGAGTGTGTAGAAGGGAATGATTAGTTCACTCAGGAGGTGTCAGAAGGGTTCACAAAGGAGATGACATTTGAGCTATACCTTAAAGGGTGGGTACGATTTCACCAGGCAGGCAGGAAAGGGGGAAGAGAATTCCAAGCAGAGGGAACAGCGCGTGCAAAAGCTCATTAAAGCATTTAGAGAGTTCTTTTTACCACCACTTGAGAGGGCAAATGTAAGTTGTTCTAATGTTGAGTTTGGATGTTTTCCTTATGATTACATTGCCATTTTTAAATACAGGACATGATATTTTAAGGCAATGACAAGAAAAGCCCTGATAGATTTGAAAGCTCTCCTTATTAAGCTGTGATGCTTATCTAGTGTCTTGCACATAGCAGGCTCTCAATAAATGCTTGCTGAATGATGAGTCCCCTATCTCTTTCCATTTATAAATTACTGCTCTGTCAAGGATCAGCTTACAAAGCAAAACTTCTGCCTGTGAGTTAGGAATGAGTATTCACAGTTCTGCTCTCTGTCACCCCAGCCTCCTCTGCTCTAGAGAAGAGTGACTCTGCCACTGGACCTTCACTATGTTTATGAGAAGCAGGGAAAATTGCCCTTAGAGTTCTCACTAAGCCAGACTGCTACTTTGAGGGCCTCTGTATCATTGAAATCCAAAAAAGTGCCATTTGAACAGGACAGTCTTCATGTTGATGACATAGGGGTTAGTGTCTTGGGAATATTAGTGATACTGGCTAATATGAATAGGTATACCTCACATTTTAAATTTTATGGTAGGACCTAAATATGATTGATCAAACACTTTATATGGCAATAATAAAGATATGAGTTGTCTGCTCTGAACAGCCTTGACAGCGAAATGTGGTATGCCTATTATTTTTTTTCAAGAAAGAGAAGATAAATTTTTATGATTTTTATAAATTATGCAATAACCTTTAGGGTAGTAATAAATTTTTTCCTCGAAAATCACCAGGGAATAGATGACAGAGAATGTAGTTAGACATAAACCATTCGCAAATTATATGGAAGTAAACTTGTAGCCCTTTTATTGGGTGTCTGGATCCAGTCTTTGGGAAAATTTCCCATCAGGGAATCTTGTTTCATTGTGACTCTGAAATGTACAAAAATATATTTCTTCAGTTCCAAACGTTGGTGGCTCATTTTTTCCTTTCTAATGGCCACAATACCAGACCACAGAACTTAGTATCTTTCAGGCCCTGAGCTACACTGGGTAAATTCATTCCACAAATAGTCCTTGAGTGCCTCCTTGAGCCATGCACAGTGCTAGGTTCTAAGAATACAGAAGTAAATAAGACAAGTACACACTGTAGGGTGTCTATAACTAACAACAACTTATTGTCTATTTTCAAATGACTAGAAAAGTGGATTTGGGATATTCCCAACACAGAGAAATAATAAATATTTCAGGTGGCGGATATGCTAATTATCCTGATTTAATCATTACACATTGTACACATGTATTGAAATATCACATTATACCCCACAAGTATGTACAATTATTATGTGTCAATTAAAAATAATAATAAAAGAAAAAATAAGACAGCTGCATCCCTGTGTCCATGGCACTCTCACACTCTCGGTCTAGGGAAATGCCTCATAATCTCTTTGGAGTCATGATCCCTTTTGAAAATCTGATTCTAACTGCTCTTGCATTACTTAAATATTAAGGTGGCAACTTCCTGTTTCCCCAAAGAAAGGCATGAACTTTTGTCCTCAGAGAATGGGGTCTTGTTAAATCCAGTATATGGTTATTCTTCCTAGACATTAAGCTTTGTCCTCTTTTAGAGCCTGTTGCATGGTAGAAAAAACATGGGCTTTTGAGCTACACAGTTTGGGGTTCTGATTCTTTAACTAGCAGTGTGACCTTGGGTAATTTCCACAATCTCTCAGAATCTCAGTTTCCTCATCCCTACAATGGTGATCCTCATATCCACATTGCAGGGTGCCTGTGAAGACTGAATGCATCAGTGTGCATAAAGCACCTCATGTGAGGTCAGTGCTCCAGTCAGAGGTAGTAAGTGAGAAAGCTAGATTTGGAATCCAGGTCTTTGTAACACAAAAACCTAGGTGCTCTGCTTCCTTACAAAGGCTCTGAAAATACTAGATCATATTTAAGCCTCACCAAAACTCCATAAGGGTGGAAAGAAACAACGCTGCTGAAGAAACAAATGGATATACAGGGAGAAATATGCTAATTTGTTTAGAGACACTTAGGGCATCTGTGACAAAGCTGACACCAAATCCAAAGTCTCAATATCCTTTTCTAGCTATGAACACTCAGCATGTCACTCCATGCAGTTGTATGTGTTGCTTCTATAGGCATTTATCACCTACCACTGTGTGCCCAACTTGGTTGTAGGTGCTTCTAGCAATTTAAAAACCATGATCTATGACTTCCAGGAATTTATAGACTAGTGGAAAGGCAGACGCTGTACCCAACAACCAATTAGAGAAAATTTACACAAGACACTGTATAAATAAGTATTAATAATGTAGCTAAAACTAAGTGTGTTCATCAGCTCAGGCTGCCATAACAAAATACCATAGGCCTGATGGCTTAAACAACAGAAATTTTTTTTTCACAGTTCTGGAGTCTGGGAAATCCAAGAAAGATCAAGGCACCAGTGTGGTCAGTTTCTGGTGAGGGCTCTCTTCCTGACTGGTAGACAGCCACCTTCCTGCCACATTCTCACATGGCCTTTCCTCAGTGCATGCATGGAGAGAGAACATGAGTGATCTCTCTGGTGTTTGTTCTCATAAGGAGGACACTAATTTTATCAGATCAGGGCCCCCCATGACCTCATTTAACCTTAATTAATTCCTTGCTCCTAATATAGTCACACTAAGGGTTAGGGCTTCAACATGTGGGGGGAAGAGGGGAACAATTCAGTCCATAGCAATGTGTGTGTTTTGTGTGCGTGTATGTGTTTAAACACTCTGGCATTTGTGTAGACAAAGGATTAGAAAGGGGCACTGGTAGAACTAGAAAGACCAGTTAGGAGGCTGTTGTGGTCATCTAGATTCCAGATGCATTTTGGAGGTAGAACCAACAAGGTTTGTTGATGGAATAGATACAGGGATGAAGGAAAGGAAAGTGTCACCAAGGACTCCAGGGTTCTTTCTTGGGCAACTGGGTGGATGGGTGATTGATAAAGGAAACACTGGAGGAGGAGTTGTGGGGTAGGGATAAGAAGATCAGTGCAACTCGACTGGTTTCCCTCCAGTTTTCCATCTATAATCCATCCTTCATAAGTCAGTTATTTTTGAACAATGCAACTTTAATCATGTTATCTGTCTGCTTCAAATACCTACAGAGAGAGAGAGAGACCCTCCTAGAGCTTATAGGTCCAAAAATCTTAGCAGAGAACACAGGATCCTTCTAGATGGAGCCTTAATCTATTTTTCCCACTATGCTAACCCTGCTCCTGCCCTAAACCATGGTTCCAGCCATGCCTATGACCAAGATATTCCTTCAACCAAGAATGTCCTTCCTCCCACTTGACTGCCAGATGAAATCCCACTCTTCCTTCAAGCTTCAACTCCCATATCATCTATCTGTAAAGTCTTGCTTTGCCACCTCTCCCCTCCATAGTTTATCAGTCCTTTCTCTGAAATCTATAGTACCTGACATATAGTTATTTGAGACCTTATCATATCATATTGTAATTCATTTACTTATCTGTCTTTCCAACTAAACTAAATTTAAGGGCAAAAACTGTGTCTGATCATTCCCTTCATCCCTAATTCCTACCACAATGCCTAGAAACAAGTAGGTACTCAGAAAGAATGACGATAATAATAGCAAGCCTTCAAAGAGTGATTACTATGTGCCTGTCACTGTTATAAGGGCTTTAGATGCATTTACTCATCTGTATCCTTACAATCCTGTTATTATCCCCATTCCACAGATGGTTTGCTCAAGTTGACAGAATGAATAAGTGGCAGAGCCAGGATTCAGACCCCAGCAGGCTGGCTCTGGAGTCTGAGCTCTTCACCTCTACCCTTCACAGGATCTCAGTGATTGTTGCTCAAATGACTGTTGCCTTTCAGACCCTCTTTCCAGCAGGGCACTGTTTCCCTGTCTGTTATTTACTTGAAGCTTGGGAGCTGCTTCGATGATGATACCAGGAAGTGGGGGAATTACTCTACTAAAGCCAGAGGCTTCAGCAGGATGAGAGCTACAGAAACCTCCCTGCCTCCATTCTTCCCTTTTCTCCTACTACTCCACTCCTCAAGCACCATGCACCCACATCCTTCTGCAGGAAGAATGGAACAGCCTCAGGAGGAAGCCAAAGAACTTCCCTCTTTCCTCCCAGTCTCACTTTTCTACCCTGTTTGGCTGCCAGCTCTTCCTCGCCAGGCCTTTTGTAGCCAAGGAACTAGGCTTAGCTAAATCCTGCGGACTCCAGTTCATACACAGGCTCAAACTGAGGGTGTGTCCTATAATGTCCCCAACTGAGCCTATCTCATTGTGCTCTCTGCCTGTTATTTTGTTTTTCTTTTGTTTTTGAGGAGGAGTGGAGTTTTTTGGTTTTCATTTCCTTAAGAAAGAGAGGTCCCTGCTGTTCTACTCTGAACTGGAACTCGCTCTGCTCCGGAGTGGAGCCCCCACCACCACCCCTGGGCTCATATAGCAGGTAGAAAGAAAAAATGGCATTCAGGGCAACAATGCACAGTTGTGTTCATTCCTCCACTTTGCATTCACTCAGCACTTGGGGATTTGGTTTTGTGCTATTTTGCTTAGATTTTGAGAATTTTTTTTAAAGACTAGTCAAGCGCAGTAGTGAGGAGCGGGGGTGGGAAGCAGTAGAACAAGGAGTTCAATCTGTAACTGACTGTGAACAATCAACTGAGATAACTCACTACCTTCGGACCAGCTGATTTTGAGAATTTTTAGAAGAGTAGAGGCAATATAGGGTAAAAGCAGGGTTCCTGGAGCCAGATACACCCATGTTTGGACTCCAGCTCCATCACTTACTAGCTATGTGACCCAGGGAAGTTATTTAAACCTCTCTGTGTCTCAGTTTCCTCATCTTTAAAATGGGGCTAATATAGTTCCTGCCTCACAGGGTGCTTGTAAGGATATAATGAGTTGATCCACATGAAACACAACTATACTTGGTACATAGTAAGTGCTCAGTAAACATTAGCTGATACTATTCTTTAAACATAGTAGCAGAGAAGAATATAACAAATGTACTTATTCTCACCATTCAGAATTTAAATGTTAAGATTTTATCTTAGCTTTAAGTTTTTAAGCATAAATTATCATAGATAAGTTAACTATCCTGTGACCCTCATCCCCAGTCCTAGTCCTCTCCCAAAGCCCCGAAGGCATCCATTGTCATGAATTTGATGTGCATCATTCCAGTCCATTCTCACAGTGATCAGAAACAAGATTTGGAATTGGGGGGCACAGTTAGTAGTTTTTGTAATTGACACAAATGGTACCATACTGTACATGCCATTTTGCAATCTGCTTTTTTCATTCAATGTTATTTTTAAGATCTATCCACATAGATCCAGTTCAGTCCATTTAACTGCTTAATAGTGTCTCATCATATGGATATTCTGTATTTTATTTATCCATTCACATCTTTATGGACATTTGGATTGGTCCTGATTTTTGGTCCTGTTTGCCACCACAGTCCATCACAGTGAATATTTTTGTACTTGTCTCTTGGGCACATGTGCAAGTTTCTATAGAGCACAGACTTGCAAATGGAATTTCCGTGTCATAGAGTCTGCGCTTTTTTAATTTTACTAGACACTGTGGACCTGGCAGAGGCAGTGGAGTACAGTGGGTAAGAACATGACTAGGGTCTGATAAATCTGGGTTCAACCCCAAGCTGGGTGACTGGGAGCAATTCTTTGTGCCTCGGTTTCCCTATCTGTAAAATGAAGAGAATAGTACATACCTCAGGGTGGTTGTGTAGATTAATGGGAGAAGGTACTTTAGTGACTGAAATATGGTAAGTTAGTATTCTTTTTTACTATGTTTTATCACATATTTCCCCATCAAATTTGAGAGTAGACCCTTGGTAAAGTATTGCTATGTGAATAGAAAAAATACTAGAAAAACATTCATCAAAATGTTAGCCAGTGTTGGAATATGAATGATCGTTTTTCTTTGTGCTTTTTTTATATTTTCCAAGTTTTCTACAAATGAAATGTATTACCTTTGTAATTAGAAAACAATCACAATAAATGTAATCTTTAATAAAAAAGTAAAGGAACTGAGATGGGGGGGGCGGAATTTTCCATCTGGCAAGCAGGAGCACTGCAAGAATAATGAAAGACGTCTGAAAAAGTAGCTTTATGAAAGTTTAGAAACAATCTAAATACTTACCCGTGGAGGAGTGGTTAAATATAATACATGTGAAAGGATCTCCAAGATAATATGGCTAAATGAAAAGGGAGTGTACGGGACACTGTGTAGAGTTTGTTACTATATTGTGTTAAAATGATATTTTTATGCTTACATATTCAGTCTGTCTCTCAAAAGTCACAAAATCACTGATAAGGGAACTGGGTATGTAGGACACAGCAGGGACTTATTCTTTTACTGAATATCCTTTTCTACCTTTGGAGTTTTGAACAGTATGCCTATGTTACTCAAATTTTTTTAATAGAATAATTTTGAAGTAGCTTATGTTAGAACTTAATGGACTTTCTGCAATTACCATCAATAGCTCCTCGGCTGCCTTTAATCTAGCTTCCAAAATCAGGGGAAGCGGGCTAGCATCTGGCTCTAGATCCTGTGCTCTTAGTAGCTATGCTGCCCACCTGCAAGGAATGCAAGAATGATTCTGTTAACCAGGCACAGAAGGGTAGAAAGTGATTCTAGGAGAGTGTGACAGCCTGAGTAAGTGCATGTGGGTGTCTATCTGTGTGTGCAACTACAAGCAATCGTGTGAAAATTGTAAGGTGGGAAATGCTAAGAGACGCAGCTAAGGAGGTGTTTTGAGGCCAGGCTATGGAGCCAAGCTCTTCTGAATCATGCTAAGGAGCTTAGACCCTCATATCAAACTGTGGTAACCCTAAAGCATTTATAGTAAAGGCGTGACAAGATCCAGTTTGTATTTTTGGGTTTCCTCAGGCTGCTGTATAAAGGATGAATTTGAGAGGGATGCCACTAGAGATAGGAAGAGCAGCTCAGAAGCTGTTCAGAGATGATGAAGGCCTGAATGTAAAATGTGAGCTAGGATTCAAACCCAGGCCTGCCTGATTCCAAAGATCAAACGTTATTTCTTCGTCCAACACATTACCTGAAGAGATGAACGATTGAGTTCCTTTGCACCAGCTTTCCCCACACTAACATCAGAAGTATTACCAGCAGATATGTGTCTTCATCTACATTGAGACAAAAAGGAAAAGGCTACCTCTTAATAAAGCCTGTGGATTGACAAAGCAATTCTTTCTAAAGGAGGAACCTCGAAGTACATGCTGCCACCTTTCTGGTTTGGCTATTTTTGTCAAGAATTCTTGCTTACAACACCTTAGGGAAACAGGAAGTTTGCATCCTTCCTTGTTCTTTAAATATTTTGCTTTACTATTAGTATAAATTACCCAAAATAGTTTACACTTCAGGTATAGAAACTTAGAGAAGCGTATCATCCATGAATTTCCAATTTCCAAAAAAATAAAATTGGAATACAAATAACACTAATACTGTAATTAATACATTTTGATCATTGATGATTCAGAAGACAATTCATGAATCCAAAGAGTCTCAGGGTCAGTGTTAAGAATATCAATATCGGCTGGGCAAGGTGGCTTACGCCTGTAATCCTAGCACTCTGGGAAGCCAAGGCAGGATGATTGCTTGAGATCAGGAGTTCGAGACCAGCCTGAACAAGAGCAAGACCCTGTCTCTACCAAAAATAGAAAAAAATTAGCCGGTGTGGTGGTGTGCTTCTGTAGTCCCACCTACTCAGGAGGCTGAGGCAGGAGGATAGTTTGAGCCCAGGAGTTTGAGGTTGCAGTGAGCTGTGATCACGCCACTACACTGTACTCAGGACAACAGAGGGGGACTCTGTCTCAAAGGAAATAAAAAGAATATCATTATCATAAGCTCCTAATAGAAAGGGAAGAGTTTATTCATGCTGTATCCCAAGTGCCTAGTACATAGCAGACTTTCAATGGATGATAGAGGGCTGTAGCAGTAGACTGGGTAGACATTTCTGATCCCATAGCTTTCCTAGTACTGGCTTACTTGCCTTTCCTTTGCTACTTTCTCCTGTAAGCAGAGTACAGAATAGCAAAGCGGAGCTAGATCTATAGGAGCTTTATTAGAGGGAGAAGGAAAAAATCATTTAATGACTCTTAATTGTTTTTAAACAGCTTTATCACAATATAATTCTCATACCATACAACTCACCCACTTAAAGTGTGCAATTCAGTGTTTTTTAGTATATTCATAAAGTTGTGCAGCCATTACCGCTACCTAATTCCAGTATGTTATCGTCCCCTCTAAAAGAAATCCCATACCCACTAGCAGTCAATCTCCTCTCCCCTCACCCCCTGGCAACAACTAATCTACTTTCTGTCTCTATAGATTTGCCTATTCTGGACATTTCATATAAATGGAATTCTACAACATGTGGTCTTTTATCACTGGCTTCTTTCACTTAACAATGTTTTCAAGGGTCATCCACGTTGTAGCATGTATCAGTACTCCCTTTATTTTTATTACTGCATAGGAACTTTCTGAGCCAGTAATTTGTGGTTTAGGTTATCATAGCGTTTCCTACATTTTGGACAACTGAAGGAACTCATCTTAAACTGAACAGAAGCCAGCATTAATACAACCCAGAATGAATGAGATTACAGCCATCCTCATCTTTGGCAGTGGCACAATTGTGCTGAGCCAAAGATCTGTCTTAATAAGATGGCAGGCCCAAGTTATGTGTTGTGACCTGCTGGCACTGGGCTAGTCTGGGAAGGTCTCATGGGTGCTGGTATAACGGGATGAGGCAAGTGCCTCATAGCTCGTGTTTCTGGCTTAGGCAGAGTTTGGGTGCAATTCCTCGTCTTCAGACATCTGAGAAAAGTATGTCGGAGATCTCCTGGTTCCATTTGTTCTGTTTGCCAGTGGGCAGAGTACACTGCACTGTGCAGATAGGTTAGACAGTTTATTGTAGGCTGATGAAAGCAGATTAAAAAACCATCAGCTTGGTGGGAAACTAGCTCAGAATCCAATCCAAATGTCAGATGAAATATTTACACAGCCAGGAGATAAACCAAGGGAAACAGTGTGCCCTTTGTTTGTGCCTCTGAGTGTGGAGGCACACACAGAGCTGCTGACCATTCGTCAACTTCCAAGATTTATTCTGCTGCTTCTGGCAAGGGACAGCCTAATGATTTAATAGCTTGTCAACACCTACACAGAGAAACAAGGACTGGCACTTCCTCATTTCTTATTTTCTTTGCTTTAAATAGGAATTCCTATTCTAAGTCACTGGAACCTGGAAATCAGACTGTCAGGTTTCTCTTGACTTGAGTGCACAGTTCCTGAATCTGAGCATGATGAATGTTATAACTTTCCTGTTATACAAACACAGGGTTGCTACCCTTTCAGAAGAACCCATTGAGTTCATGTCCTAAAGCTTGAGTGTTTGCTTCAGACCGTTGCCGTGAGCCAATTTCAAATGGAGTGAAACTGTTTTGTTTCTGTCCCATGAACCTCTTGAGTTGAATGCCTGCTTGAGCAATCCAGTGCCTGGTTGCCACATTTACATTTGATATGGAGAAGTTGGTTAGAGGATTGTATAGTGGGGAAGAAGGCTGCATTTCTTGTGCAGAGTATTATTCTCTAGGCATCATTGGGCAGTTATAAATTCCCTGAAAGCAGGGACAATGTCCTCTTCAGCTCAGCAAACCCCACAGTGCCTAGTACAGAATCTGGCACACTGTCATTTTCGTTGATTCATTTTCAGACAATTCAACCATGATCTATGAAGAGAATGACAACTTAACCAAAGGGGCGTGTTTTATATTAGAATAATACCTTGGATACATCTGGGCCTTTATCCCAAAGAGAGGCAGTATAGCAAAATGGCATAGAGCTATACTTCTCAAACTTTAATATGCATATGAATTACCTAGGGCTTGTTAAGTGCATATTCTGATTCAGTAAGTCCAGGATGAAGCCTGAGATTATCCCTTTCTTGCAAGTTCCTGGGTGATATAATGCTACCAGTTGAGGTACCACATTTTGAGTAGCAAGGATCTAGAGCAATGTTATTTGAGATGGTAACCACTAGCCACTTGTGGTTATTAAGCATTTGAAATGTGGCTAGTCCAAATTGAGATGTGCTGCAAGTGTAAAATAAACACCATATTTCAAAGACTTAGTAAGAAAAAATGTAAAATATTAACAATTTTAGATTGATTATATGTTGAATTGTTAATATTTTAAATATAGTAGGTTAAATAAAATATGTTCTTAAAATTAATTTCACTTGTTTCTTTTTATTTTTTTTTAATGTAGCTACTCAAAAATTTTCAATTATATATGTGGCTCACATTATATTTCTACCAAACAGCACTGGTCTAGAGCAGTGCTAGCACACTTTTTCAATAAAGGGCCAGATCATAAATATTTTAGGCTTTTCAGACCATATCATATCTGTCCCAACTATTCAACTCCACTGTCATATTCAAAAGCAGCCACAGACAATATGTAAATGAATGAGTGGTGGTGTTTCAATAAAAGTTTATTTGCAAAAACAGGTAGAAGTGGTAGCCTTGAAAACAGCCTACAATCATGGTGAAAACTGGCAGCCTGGCAGCCACCAGAGGGGGCTGAATAGTGTTGGAGCTCCTTCCAAGACTCATTTCCAGAGAATTATTATTTTGCCTGTCTGGTGGTTCCTTGGAAGACCTCACTTGCAAGGCTTTCTTTATTAGATGTGATTCAAGAGTACATTCAGTGTAAAAAACTTTTTCCTTTGGGTATTTGTCACAAACAATTAGAGACAAATGATTAACTTCACAGCTGCCTGTAGTAGTAGATAACAAATGGGGCAAACATTAACCTAATCAAAAAGCTTAAAAGTAATGCTAGGGAATGAGATGTCCATAGGAGCTTTCAAAAGTTCTAACACATTCCTGGAAATCTAGAAGGCTGCGCACATGCTCAGAAAAGACCTGAGAAAGGCCTAAGTTCTCACCTCTGGCTGACCTTCAACCTCTGCACAAGCGAAGTGCTAAGGCAGAGTTGTCAACTGCCTGGGTAAATGTTGAGGGCATGCCCCCAACACACACACACACAGAGCATCTTGGTAAAGACTGAGAGACTTACTGACTCCAGGAATTTAAGGAAATCTCTGTCCGATCATTAGCTGACCACTAAGCTAACCAAACAGAGACTTCAATGACCACACATGACAAAGAATCCAGATTTTGCAGAATTAATTCAGAAAACAAATAAACAGCACCAGCAATAACAGTAAACTCCGGGGAGGGAGAGAATCTGATTCCGAGAGTTACCACATTACATAATTTTAAATGTCCAGTTTTCAACAAAAATTACACGATATGCAAAGAAACAGAAAGTATCACCAGTACACAGGGAAAAAAAATCAATCAACATAAACTGTCCCTGAGGACATTGAAACATCAGAATTACTAGACAAAGACTTTAGCTATTTTAAATATATACAAAAAATTAAAGTATGAGAAAGCTGTCTCACCAAATAAAGACTATTGATAGGGACAGAAATTATTTGTAAAAGAACTAAATATAAATTCTATAATCAAAAAGTACAACTGGGCTTGGCATGGTGGCTCATGCCTGTAATGCCAGCACTTTGGAAGGCCAAGGCAGAAGGATCACCGGAGCCCAGGAGTTCGAGACCAGCCTGGGAATCATAACAAGACCTCGTCTCTACAAAAAAAAAGAAGAAGAAGTACAATAACTGAAATAAAAATTCACTAGAGGGGCCCAGCAGAAGATTTGAGCAGGCAGAAGAAAGAATCAGCAAACTTGAAGACAGATCAATTGCTATTACCTAGTCTAAGGAGCAGAAAGAAAAAAGAATGAAGAAAAATGAACAGAGCTTCAGAGACCTGTGTGACAATATTAAGCATGCCAACACACGCATAATGGGAATCCCAGAAAGAGAAGAGAGAAACGGCAGAAAGAATATTTAAATACATAATGGCTCAGCTTCCCAAATTTGATGAAAGACATTAATCTATACACCCAAGAAGATCAACAAAGAGATCTACACTGAGACACATAGTAAACTGCCAAAGACAAAGAGAGAACTTGAAAGTAGCGAGAGAAAAACAAGTCATCACATACAAGGAATCTTCAATAAGATTAACAGCTGACTTCTGATCAGAAATCATGGATGCCAGAGGCAATGGGATGACATATTCAAAGTGCTTAAAGGAAAATGTCAATCAAGAATTCTATATCTC
>RJWJ010034138.1:0-17436 GCA_004363605.1 Indri indri | reverse complement strand
GCCCATAAACCTTTTGAAACTAAGAAAAATAAGTTCTAACACCCTGAGTAAAATATCCAAATTAGTTCACCACGATTCAATAATAGTTTATATTACATATAATTCAGACTAAAGACTACAGATTTGTCTATTTTAAAATACAAAACTAATTCCCAAACAAGTTACTAAAAATAAACCTGTTGATATCTGAAGACCTTGTCAACAGAGCCTGCAGTAAAATTTTACATCTCATCTATTTTCAGGCTTAAAACGTGACTGTAGCCAGGCTGAATCTAATATAAACACATGAATTCTTTTTAATGTTAAAACAGGCCTAAGCCGGCTTTAGTTCTTTCACTTTGAAAGTTCAGTGATCTTTCGAAACTGCTATCAATTATCGCAAACCAAATGGGGTCAAGCAAATGGTAATCAACTATAGTTCAATCTAGTCTAGGACATTTTGTCTTTTAGGTAGGAAGCTACCTACCTAACAATCACCCAAGAAACTTTAAGAGACCACTGGGATATCTTTGCTTCCATCACTTTTGAGACCATATGGAGGCAGCACCCTGCCCCCCTTTAAGCATCAGGCCTATCCACTGATCTAAAAAAAAGATTGGGGGGGAGGCAGAAGAGAGAGAAAAGAAGAGGAAGAAATGGGAGATGGTAAAACTATAACCTCAGAGCATGTTACAAAATTTGAGCCTCAGTTTCCATGTGAGGATCAATGGGGTGATTTATATAGTCATTAACTTACATACCACTGGTATTTATTTATTTTTTATTTTTTTTTTTGAGACAGAGTCTCACTCTCTTGCCTGGGGCGAGTGCCGTGGTGTCAGCCTAGCTCACAGCAACCTCAAACTCCCGGGCTCGAGCAATCCTACTGTCTCAGCCTCCCGAGTGGCTGGGACTACAGGCATGCGCCACCATGCCAGGCTAATTTTTTTTTTCCTATATATATTTTTAGCTGTCCAGTTCATTTCTTTCTATTTTTGGTAGAGACGGGGTCTCGCTCTTGCTCAGGCTGGTCTCGAACTTCTGAGCTCAGGACGATCCGCCCGCCTCGGCCTCCCAGAGTGCTAGGATTACAGGCGTGAGCCATTGCGCCCAGCCTGGTATTTATTTTTTTAACGGTTCTTCTACTATTAAGGATTTGATCTCTTCAGAACATAAAAGGGAATTGGTTGGATGCCATTCAAAAAAAATTTGGTCACCAGAAAAAGATTTGGGTATACATGTGAAAAGATGCCATTTCAAACCAGTAGGGAAAATGGATTGTCAAATAGCATTAAAAAACATTGCTATTCATTTAGGAAAAAACTTTTGGATTCCTATTCCATAGGAAACACCAAAACGAGTACCAGGACGATCAAAGTTTTAATGGTCAAAACATAAAAATACAAGAAGAAAACAGCAGATGAATATGCATTATGGGGAAGGCCTTTCAAAGAATGACATAAAATATGGAGGATATCAGAGGAAAGGTAGGGAAGTTAAAATCCATGGCTTCTGAACAATAACAAGACTTAAAATTATAAACTGCGAAAAATTATCTGCACAAATTTATTGGGGACAATTAACCTTATATTAAGAGATAACCCATAAAGAAAAACAGGCAAAAAACATAAATGGGTAGCTCAAGGGATATATATAAAACACAAATATTTTAAAATAAGCGTAACTGCTCGGGCCTGCAATCCTAGCACTCTGGGAGGCCAAGGCGGGAGGATCGCTTGAGGTCAGGAGTTCGAGACCAGCCTGAGCAACAGTGAGATCCCATCTCTACTGAAAAATGGAAAGAAATTAGCTGGAGAACTGAAAATATATAGAAAAAATTAGCCAGGCATGGTGGCACATGCCTGTAGTCCCAGCTACCTGGGAGGCTGAGGCAGAAGGACTGCTTGAGCCCAGGAGTTTGAGGTTGCTGTGAGCTAGGCTGACACCACGGCACTCTAGCCCGGGCAACAGAGCCAGACTCTATCTCAAAAAATAAATAAATAAATAAAATAAGCCTAACTTCACAAATAACTTAAAAAGGAAAAGTAAAATGTGATGGAAGCTATTAAGTGCAACGTTGACTAGAGCATGGGGAAACAGACACACATGCTCTTGGTGGGATTATGAATCTTTTTGTGGAGTGCAATTTAGCAGTATCAATTATATTTGAAAATGGTCTTGGCTTTGATCCAGCATCCCACTTAAAAATATTTCTATAGCAAAACGATGCAAGATGTATGTCCGAGAAATGTTTCTGGGGGAGCTTTCATTTTATTTTGTAGAATGGAGGCTACACTGATTAGGAAAAAAAAAAAAAAGGAAAAAATGTTTTTTGAAGCCAAAAAAATAAAAAAGTGACCCAATACATGGAATAAATCCTTCAAAAAACAATGTACTGATTTAACAGGGATTTCCAGGGGAAAGGTTTATGGGGGCAGGGACATCTTTCACATTCTTTTATATTTTATTTTGTTTTTAAAAACTAAAAAAAAAATTTTTTTTTGAGACAGGGTCTTGTTCTGTTTCTTGGGGCTAGAGTGCAGTGGCTCACTGCAACCTCAAACTACTCCTGGTCTCCAGTGTTCCTCCTCCCGAAGTGCTAGGATTACAGGCGTGAGCCACTGCGCCCAACCTGATTTTATTTTGTTTTTAAAAATTTATTACATTACCAATCAGAATATTTGCTTTGCACCTAATTAACAACAGGGACAGCAACAAAAAATCCTATTTGAAGACAACTTAATCTTCATTTAACAGAATGGAAACCCATCTCAGAGAGGATAAATGATTTATCCCAAACCACAGAGCTAGCACAAGGTCTCAATCCCAAGTCTTTTGACTCTAAATTCAGTGTTTTCTCCCCCCATTCCCATCACTAATGGTTACTCAGAGTAACTTTCCAGAAATCATACCCTATAGTTACACACTTGGATCAGTAACACAAAATCCGTGTTTGCTGACCTTTCATTCTAAGAACTTATTTTGCATTCTGCATCAAACTAAACTAAATGTGGAATGATCAAAGACTAAACTGCACGATTACAATTCTGACAAGTAATTAGAACTACAAAGGACTCAGATATAAGAAAGGATTCTGCTAATTGGGAGAAATCTAAGATGAGAAACATTAAACATCTATTATTTAGAGCACAAGCCTCAATAGTGGGAGCCCATCTTCTACTTTTTGATAAGAATTTGGTTCAAGGACAATAAAGGAAACTCACCAATTCCACCTCTTCTTAAAAGTAAGGAGTAAGCATTTCACAAGCTATTAAACCCTGGCAGGCAGAGGGAACCTGCAGCCTTGAGGGCACATGCGGCCTTCTGGATCCCTGAGTGCGGCCTTTTAACTGAATTCAAATTTTACAAATCCTTTTATTAAAAAGGGTGCAGCAGAGAAAGATGATGCTTTTACTGCCTCCTTTGGTACTTAAAAAAGAAAAACCTTAAAATCAGAAGGCTGCAGGTTCCCCACCCCTGCTGGCTTATTTCCTAAAAACAGTGTATAATTAAATGGCTCAATGCAGTTTAATTTTTGTATACACAGTGAGTGCCATGGTTAAATCATCTCTATCACTTTAAACCTGGAAAGGGTAATTTAAGCCAGTGTTTCTCAATCTTTTTTCCTGCTCCTCTAAGAAACATTTCAAGACTCCCTCCCCACCCGTGTTCTTCCTGTGAAATTTTAATATCAGATATCCTGTTATGTTTATGTACTTTATAAAGCATATCTGTGCTTTATACAGTCATGACTAAGATTATTTATACCCACCAACACCCACATACCAATTTTCACTTCCTTAGGAGCAATATTTCCCCTGTTAAGAATGTACAGCAATAACGTATGATGTATTTTTTGCTTCTTCCAATTATAGAAATTCCCCTGCCACCAGTTAAGTAGAGAAAGTTTATAGCAAAGGTACAGAATCAAGTATGTGTTAAGTATTTTTCTGACATCTATAACTCTAATACAAGTTAACATCTATATTGCATAGTCAGGCTTTCCCAAACTTAAATTTTGTTTTTAACATAAGAGGCTACTTTATCAAACTGGATATCCCTTTTGTGATAATTTAAAGATATGAAAGATATAACCCATACATCATTACTTCCTTCACCTTTAAGATTCCTACCTCCTTTCTCACTGTCGTAGTGAGACGCATCAAACTGAGCATCATCATTAGGGAGCTGCACACTGGCTATCACAAGGTGGTTTTGTTCATCTGATGTGTGCGTCCCCAGGACCAGTCGATGAATGCTGAAATCTTTCCCTTCGGGTCTGTAATAGCAACATATGGTTAGTATTCAAATGAGCAACACCAAGAGAGACCACAAAGTCAAAGACATACATACATGCAAAAGACATTGTTACAAACAAGTTTTAAGAAAGGGAAAAAGTTACTGAGAGCCATCTTTTCTACTTTTAATGTACCTTCCATAGGGCTGAGTACAAGGGGGACTACGTAGTACTTAATTTTATAAGTATTTCTTAACTTAGTCAAAAATTTACAATTACTCTGGAGAAAAAGAGCGACCCTAACTCTACAAAAAAACTGAAAAATTAGCTGGATGTGGTGGCATGCACCTGTAGGCCCAGCTACTCGGGAGGCTGAGGCAGCAGGATTGCTTGAGCCCAGGAGTTTGAGGTTGCAGTGGACTATGATCATGCCACCACACTCTAGACTAGATGACAGAGCGAGACTCTGTCTCAAAAAAAAGAGCGGGGGGGAAAAAAAGGAAAGGAAAAGAAAAGAAAGAACATTAGGTAAACTAATTGTTAAATATTTACTAAGTGCTTAACCAATAGACACATTGCTCCAAATGCTATGAATTACAAAGACATGATTCCTTTCCTTAAAAAACCAGGGCAGTCATGTACACGACTATTAATACAATACAAAGCAATATATACAACATGAAAGGTACACAAGAATATTGGAATTTAAATAAAGACTACTTCTGGAATTAAGGAAGTGTTCACTGAAGAAGAGGGAAGAACTCGGCAGGTCTCAAAAATGATGGATAAGGCTGGGCACGGTGGCTCACGCCTGTAATCCTAGCACTGTGGGAGGCCGAGGCGGGCCGATCGTTCGAGCTCTGGAGTTTGAGAGCAGCCTGAGCAAGAGCGAGACCCCGTCTCTACTAAAAATAGAAAGAAATTAGCCAAACACCTAAAAAAATAGAAAAAATTAGCTGGGCATGGTGGCACGCATGCCTGTAGTCCCAGCTACTTGGGAGGCTGAGGCAGGAGGATTGCTTGAACACAGGAGTTTGAGGTTGCTGTGAGCTAGGTTGATGCCACGGCACTCTAGCCTGGGCAACAGAGTGAGACTCTGTCTCAAAAAAAAAGATAGATAAAAGTGCCAAGACACCATGTTAGGCACTTTACATATCTCTTATCATTTAAATACCATAACATTATGAAATATTATTCCAATTTGAAAACAAAGATATTTGAGGTTTAGAAAATTAAGCAATTTCCCTAAGATAACGCTTTTACTAAGTTACAGAACTAGGCTGAAGTCCAAATGTGACTCTGGATATGGGAAAGCATAGTGGAAGAGAAGGTTAAAAAACAAGATTTAAAATAGACTTTTCAGTGTCTTGAATGCCAACTGAAGGCATTCTGGACTTTATGGAACAAGGAAACATGACAGTTTTAAGCAGGCCCATAGCATCATTTGAGTTACCTCAGAAGGATTAATCTAACCGTATAAAGCAGAGGCTCTTAAAGTGTGGTCCCAGAACCAACACGATCAGCATCATCTGACAATTTGTTAGAAATGCAAATTCTAGGCCTGGTGTGATGGTTCACACCTATAATCCTAGCACTCTGGGAGGCCAGGGTAGGACAACGGCATTAGGCCAGGAGCTCGAGACCAGCCCAAGCAAGAGCGAAACCACATCCCTACAAAAAATAGAAAAATTAGCCAGACATAGTGGTGTATGCCTGTAGTCCCAGCTACTCAGGAGGGGCTGAGCCCAGTGGGCAATGATTGACACCACCGCACTCTATCCTAGATGACAGAGGAAGACCCTGTCTCCAAAAAAAAAAAAGGAGAAAAATTCGAATTCTCAGATCTACTCCAGACCTATAGATCAGATACTCTGGGCAAGGTCTGGTGGCTCAGGCCTGTAATCTCAGCACTTTGGGAGGCCAAGGCATAAAGATCACTTGAGCCCATGAGTTTGAGACCAGTCTTGAGCAACATAGTGAGACCCCCATCTCTACAAAAAAAAAAAAAAAAAAAAAAAAAATTAGCTGGGTGTGGTGGCACATGCCTATAGTCTCAGCTACTCAGGAGGCTGAGTTGGGAAGACTGCTTGAGCTCAGGAGTTTGAGGTTGCAGTTAGCCACTGCACTCCAGCCTGGGCACCAGACTCTTACCAAAAAAAAAAATCTGGAAGATAAGGCATGACAATGTTTTGCAATACCTCCAGCTGATTATGATACATATTAAAGTTTCAGAACCCCTGGTCTAGATGGGAAAGATGCTATACAAGTAGAATTCATTGGCACTTATAATTTAACTGCCTGTCAATTGGAAAAAACCTAGAAAATCTCAAACCAAAGCCAATTATGACAAAGAGAAATAGGAACAACAGGAGGAGAAAATTGGGGTGAGAACTCTATAGAAGCAATTATTAAATTGGAACATGTCAGGCTGGGGAAGCCAATGAGATACTCCAGAGAAGACCCTAGCAGATAGCTGAAAAAAGAGCTCAGGCGAAGCTGGGTCTAGAGATACCAATAGGGATTCCTCTGCACAGATGTGATAGGCAAAGCTGTGAGAACATCTATCCTACATAGAAAAAGGACAGAGGAATGAAAAGAGGGATGTGAAAAGAAAATTGGAATTGCCTGCGCTTAGAAGATTAGGCAAAGAAACAGGAAGAGTAAAGAAAAAGTGTTACAGAACTACAACTGTGTTAAAAAAAAAAAAAGGACACGGATATGCATAAATAACAGAAAAAGACTGTGCACACACACAAAAAGCAGACTTTGCATTAAGGCTGCTTGCTTCTAAGTAATCCTCACCTTAAAAACAAAAAATCCCCACATTATTTATCTAGCTCTGCTAAAGCAGAAAGCTACTAAGATGATAGTGCAAATTTCAGCCTTAGGGAATTTAGTCTAATTCTTGCTTTCCAAACCTAGCTAATCATTACCTGGAAAGCTTTTTAAAAGTATAGGTTCCAGAATGATTTAGTAGGTATGAGGTGGACAATATTTGGGATTCGCCGGTCCAATATGCACAATTTAGCACATGACTAGTGAATCTGGAATCAGCATTCAACTATTTCTCATCAATTACTCTGTCATAAGCTAAGTGGTTTGAACTATCACTGAGAACTCTTGACAAAAATGACTCCAATTATCCTGAACTCCCCAAGTAATTCTGATGATCAGCTGAATGTAGAACTCCTTCCTGGTCATGACAAAGAAGCTTCCAAGTCTAAATTTCTAGGTATTTACTATAGTTTTGTATCATATCCCTTAGGACAGAGCTCACCATTTTTCCTTAAAACAATGTAATGACAGCAGCCTCACTGTTAAATTATTAGTAAAATTTATGTTAAATTTCTATTACTTGTCGAGCTGCATTATAGGCTAGTAACCACATTTTGTAAATGTCTTGACTTCTAAAGATTTGAGTTTTGAAGGAAGTTATTTAGTACACAATATAATTTCTTAATGTTATTCTGAAAAACGAGGCAATTTTATAATAGAAAATCCATTCTCCAAACAGGCGCACAGGATTTGATGAAACTTTGTATTATTATCTACTTCATCTCTGCATTGTCATTTCCTCCTGGAAGACTTTCCTGATACCCCAAGTTGAGGTAGATTTTCCTGTGGTAATTTTATCTGTGCCACTTTTATGGTAATTATTTTATCCCTCTATTAGAGGCAACTTCCATATAAGAAATGTATGTGATTAATCTTTACAGGCCTCGCTGTGTCCAACTCCCTTCTATGAAACCACCCGACCTTCAGGTATTTTCTAAGTCCCCTAATTATCTCCCAATAACTGCTTTCGTAACATATAACTGTAATCATTAGTTTATGCCTTTTCAACTAGACAACGTGATCCTTGAAGGGAGGTACCATGACATAGTCATCTTTGTATAAATTAGCTACTACCAGTGACTTTGAGAATTCAAATATGTTTTAGTTGAAAGAACCAGACTCACCATAATACTTTTTTTGGCGACAGAATCTAGTTCTGCTGTCCAGGCTAAAGTGCATGACCACAGCTGGTGAAACCTCAAAATGCTGGGCTGTAGCAATCCTCCCACTTTGGCCTCCCAGGTAGCTGATACTACAGGCATGCATCACCATACCAGGTTAATTTTTAAGTTTATTTTTGATAGAGATGGGTTCTTGCTATGTTGCCCAGCCTGGTCTCAAACTCCTGGGCTCGCTCAAGAAACCCTCCCACCTTAGACTCCCAAAGTGCTAGGATTCCAGGTGTAAACCATCCTGCCCTGCCCATGATACTTTTTAAAAGTTGACAAGTTTTATATTATTGTTTGGTAAACTATAGTTGTAATATGGCTATTCAAGTCGGTATCAGAGGAAAAAAAAGCCAACGGGTTTTCTCTTGTCAGGTAAGTTATAAAATAATTTTACATTTTGCCCTATTTTTTTGCCTATTAAAAAAAAGTCACCAATAGGTTCTGATTACGTGCCCTTGCTAAGTGACCAAAAAGAGGAAAACAGAGAAAATCAAGGTAAGAAATCTACACTGAAACACATCAAAATAATGTTCAGAAGATTGTCACCTGGTTACATCTGGAAGCCACTGTGCAGTTAAGCTGGGCCACTCCAGAGCATGGGTCATCACCAAATCATAAAGAAAAGGAGTGTTCTTTTTCCATATTTTGTACTCCTCGTTGATTACACGTTCTTCCACTGCGTCGTCAAAGGCTGCTAAAATGTTTTAAGACAAATTAAGTTAGCAAACAGAAACCAAGTAAATCTCCCCAAAGCTACCCGCATGACTCTGAAATGGAGGAGACTTGTCTAAATCTCCCTAGGCGGAGGCACCAACACTCCTCTCCAGCTTCGGAGGCCGGAACTCCCCCGGGTCATCCCCGCCAGACACTCCCGTTACCCGTTCGGGCCACGGCGCCGGGCCTCTAGGGCGCGCGCGCGCGCGCGCGCGAAAAGCCCACAGGACCGACGAGGAGGCCCGGGCACCGAGCCCTGGGGGTAGGAAGCGGAGCAGGGAGGCCCAGGAGAGAGGAGAAGAGATAGACAGGGAGCTTGAGGAGGAGCAAACACCCGCCGGGGCCCCACCGCCAGCTCCGCCAGCAGTGACAGACATCGCTCCAGGGGAGCTAGCGCGCCGTTAGCCCGCCCCGCGGGGGGCTCCCTCCTCAAGGCTGCGATGCTGCGAACTGCACTCAGCAAAGTCGGGCCTGCACTCACTGTTAGGCCGTGTCGAGGCCGCGGCACAGCCCCGGCATCCCCCCTCCTTCTGGGGCGGCCCCGGCACACTCACCTTCCTTGTCGGCCATGGCGGGCAGGCGAGCCGGGGGAGATCCCGGGATCGAGCGTTGCGGGAGGGGCGGGGAGGGTGCGGACGCTCGCTCCGCGCGCGCGGCCTCTATTGTTTCCTGCGGCCCCTGCGTGTGGGCCGACTCGCGCACCTTCGCGCCAACATCAGCCAATTGGAGGGCACCGAACAGCAGAGTGGGCGGGGAAGCCGTGTTCGCGGCCTATCCAGACGCGCGGAGTCGCTTTCCGCGGGGTCCAAGACAAGCGCTCCGCTCCTCCCCCAACACCTCCCGGAGCCGACTTCCATCGATTGCGCGCGTGGGGGATGATGGGATTGCTCTCTCCTGTGTCACGTGAGAGAGGTTTAGCCCGCACGCTCCCGGGGGCAGCCATTTTCTTAAAGGCTGTTAAGCTTATAATTCTTTTAAAAGTACTGAAATGAGAAATGTGGGGTGCTTTCAGGTCTAATTATCAACTCTCCGACCTAGAGGTGTTTAACTCAATGTGCCCTTCAACTTGTTTCCTTAGTTTTTACAGAGAACTAGTGCTGAAACAAGCGCAGATGATGTGGTTTTGGCTTTTTAAACATGCGATCCAAGCGGCAGGGCCTAGAATGGAAGTCCTAGAAGCTTAACTACATCCGTGAGCTCCAGAATGGCGTCCTGGTTCTTTAATGGTGCGTGCCAAGGGGCGGAGCCTAGAGCGGAAGTTGTAACTCATTGCCGAAGCCCGGCAGATGAAGGGCGGAAGTAGAATATACAATCGTGCAATCATGGCGCAGGAAGAGGCAGATGTTAGAGACTACAATTTGACCGAGGAGCAGAAGGCGATCAAGGCCAAGTATCCGCCAGTCAATAGGAAGTACGAATGTGAGTAGGTGGCTTACCTCTCTCTTCAGATATGGCCCGCACTGGCCTCTTCCTACCCGCTGCTTCCGGCTATGCCTTCTACTTTGCCCCGTAGGTGCTTCAGGTGTGATCCCATTGCGCCTTGTATTGTAGTCTCTGGTACTTGCCCCAGAGATGCTGAGGGGAAAAACCACCTGGTTTGATAGTCGGGAAACCTGGGCTCCCACATTTACAGTCTCTTGAACTTTCACATGTGCCTAATCACATTTATTTTTGTGAATTCTACTAGTGCACTGATTCTAAAGATAACTATTTTAAAGCGTTTGCGGTGTTGTCACCCCCATCCATTTCCCACAGGTGGGATGATTAAGGTGTGGAAATGTTAAAGGACTCGAACAGCTAAGCAGGGATTTCTAACTTGTTTTATTTTGATCGTGTATTAGTAAAAATACCTGTTTTTGCCATCTATTAGCTTAGTGACTTTGGGCAAATCACATGACCTATCTTTGCATCTCAGTTCCTTCATCTGAGAAATATATAATAACGTATGTGTAGTGCAGATTCTAAATTCTTTAAATTCTGTATTAAACGATAAGCTATCATCCCTAGAAATGGTCGTGTTTTGAGGAGAACAAATCTTTTATTTCTCTGCTTAAAATCTTTCATTAATTTCCTGTTGCCCTCAGTATAAAGTCCAACTAGTTACCATAGCATTCTAGGTTCTTTCCGAACCCGGCATATCTCCCTATCATATATCTTTCTCTCACTTAAAAACAATTTTAAAATAGTATTTTTAATAGGTCATATATATCGGTTCAAATTCAGAAAGTATTAGCAGATATGCAGTGAAAAGTAAGTCTTGCAGCCCTGATCCAAGCTACCTAGTTGCCCTCTCTAGAGCAATCATTGTTTCCTTTTTCTTATGTGTACATGCACAAATATTCTACCACATACTTTATTTAACCAATTTCCAGTTGATGGATATTAGGATATTTCCATTCTTTTGCTTTTAGAAATAATGCAGTAGTGAATATACTTGTACATCCATTGTTTTGCACATGTGCAGGTGTAACTGTAGAATAAATTTCTCAAAGTTTAAATTGTTTCGTCAAAGGATAGGTACATTCTTTTGTTTCCATTGCTAAGAGTCTTACGGCTTTTGAAAAAGGTTATGTGTGTTTTTAACTTCGGCAGTTATTGCCAAATTACTCTTTACAGAGATCATACCAACTGATACATACACTAGTATTGTATGAAAGTGCCTCTTTCCATACACTTTTACTATAATTTACTTGTTACCCTAAAGACCCTGTTTTGGTCTTTTCCAATTTGTAAAGTATACTTATTACGTTATTTTTATTATAAGCGAAGTTGAACATACTGTAATATTTTGGGAGCTATTTATATTTCCCCTTCTGGGGTGTGTATGTTAATATTCTTAACCCTTTTCTCTCTTGGATTGTTGGTCTTTTTTGCTATGCAGAAAGTATTTTTATGTAGTGAAATTTATTAACCCTTTCTTTTTATGGCTTCTAAGATGCCATACTTACCCGAAGGCCTTGCCCACTCTGAGATTATAAAATAATTCTCAGCTGCCAGGTGCAGTGGCTAACCCCTGTAATCCCAGCACTTTGGGAGGTGAGGTGGAGGCAGGAGGATTGCTTGAGGCCAGGAGTTCTGGGCTAGTGTGGGTAACATAGCAAAACCCTATATCCACAAAAAATTTTTAAAAATTAGCTGGTCGTGGTGGCATTTGCCTGTCTCCAAAAAAAAAATTCTCTCATGTTTTCCTTCTATGTATTAGAAAATAAAGCTTTTATTGAAGTGTAATGTACACATAGAAGAGTGCACATGTCATAAGTGAATTTTCAGAAACTGAGTATACCTGTGTAACTAGTATAGTAGCACTTCTTAAAGTATGGTCTGTGGACTTCTGGGGTTCCCCTGACCCTTTCAGAGAGTCTGTGATGTCAAAACTATTTTCATAGTAATACTGAGATGCTATTTTTTTTTTTTTTCAGTTGATATTTGCACTTATGGTGAAAAAGCAATGGTAAGGGCGCGGTGGCTCACGCCTGTAATCCTAGCACTCTGGGAGGCCGAGGTGGGTGGATTGTTTGAGCTCAGGAGCTCGAAACCAGCCTGAGCAAGAGCGAGAGCTGTTGCTACTAAAAATAGAAAGAAATTAATTGGACAACTAAAAATATATAGAAAAAAATTAGCCTGGCATGGTGGCGCATGCCTGTAGTCCCAGCTACTCGGGAGGCTGAGGCAGGAGGATCGCTTGAGCCCAGGAGTTCGAGGTTGCTGTGAGCTAGGATGACGCCACAGCACTCTAGCCTGGGCAACAGAGTGAGACTCTGTCTTAAAAAAAAAAGCAATGGTAGGTAAAACTCCTGGCCCCTTAGCACAAATCGAGGCAGCAGTACCAAACTATACTGGTGGTCATTGTATTCTTTACCACCATGTACTTAAAATTAAAAAAGAGAAGAAGGAGGAAAAAAAAAATTAAAAAAGAAAAAGTCATTTCACTTAAGAATGTCCTTGTTGAATCAGTAAAAACTGTTAATTTTATTAAATATTAACTTTTTAATACTCTGCATACATGCCTTTTTAATATTCTGTGTAACAAAATGGGAAGTATATATAAAGTGTTTCTCCTGCTTGTCAAAGCATTGATTACACAAGGGAAAGAACTTGTGTAATTGAATTGTGAGCTGAACTAGGTGGTTTTTTCATGGAATACCATTTTTTATTGAAAGAATGAAAGACATACTGTTGTTATTCTGACTTGGGTATTTGGCAGATACTTTCTTGAAAAGGAACAAAGTGATTTGTCACATCAAGGAAAATAACTGACAGTATTTGTTTGTAATGATAAAATTCAGGCTTTCAGGTGAAATTAGAATTTTGGAAAATTTGTATCTGCCGTCATGAGCTTGACAGCTTCCCAGTACTTAGAGACTTTTCCGATGAGATTGGTGGTGATATTAACAAATGTTTTTAAAAAATTCTATGTAATTACATATGTCAACATTATCTGTATAACTCAGTAAACTAATATCTTCCAAATATTTTCCAATGCTTGATGTTACACACTCAGGCATGGATAAGAGTCATTCTAAATGTACAATAGATCAATGGATTTTAATTTTACAGAGTAAGAAAAATTCACTGTTAAGACTTCAGATTCCACATCGCAGCTAATCTTTTAAAAACTGCCACGTTTTGATTGTTGTTATGACATTGAAGAAGACTATCCACAATTACTTGAAAAGCTATTAAAATACTTTCTTTTCCTCCTGCATTTCTGTGAGGTTGGATTTTATTTATGCACTTACACTAAATGAATATGTTGCAACACATTGAAAGTCAGATATTAGAAATATTTGAAAAAATGCAAAACTGCCATTCTTTACTAAATTTTATGATAACATAGGTGTTTTTCAAAAAAATATGCAAGGCAAGGCCCAGTGGTGGCGCTTGAGCCCAGGAGTGTGAAGCTGTAGTGTGCTAAGGTGGCAGCTGTGAATAGCCACCGCATTCCAAACCAGGCAACATGAGCGATCCAGTCTCTCAAAAAAATAATAAAAATAACGAAACCAAAATACGCAATTTATGTTAAATAAAATGGGTTTATTGCTATTTTTAAATGAATTAATAAGTATTTTTAAATTTTTTCAGTTAAAATTTCCAATGTGGTTAATATTGACAGATATAACCCATATAAACAAAAGCTCTATGGGATCCTCAATAATTTTTAAGAGAGTAGAGTGTTCCTGAGACCCAAAAACGTAAGAACCACTGCCTTATAGCAATTGTCATTGTCTTTTTAAAAAGACAAACTGGAGGTATAATTTATGTATTACACCTGAGCAAAGTGCTCAGATCTTAAAGCGTAAAGTCCAATGAGTTTTGATAAATAACATTTGCGTAACAAACACTGCCATCAAACTTTGCAACATTTCCATCCTAGAAGGGAGGGGCTTAAGAAAAAAAAGAAAGAAAAAAGAACAACAGAAAAGGCCAAGCCGGCACAGTGGCTCACACCTGTAATCCTAGCATTTGGGAGGCCAACACAGGAGGATCCCTTGAGGTCAGGAGTTCAAGACTAGCCTGTGCAGGAGCAGACCCCAGCCCTACAAATAGATAATAGAAAAATTAGCCAGGCGTGGTGGCACGTGCCTGTAGTCCCAGCTAAATGGGAGGCTGAAGCAGGAGGATCCCTTGAGCCCAGGAGTTTGAGGTTTGAACTGTGATGACACCACTGAGCTACGATGACACCATTGCACTATGGTTGGGACGACAGAGCGAGATTCCTTCTCCAAAAAAAATAAAATAAAATTTCCGTCACCTTAGACAGTTCCCTTTTGTTTCTTTCCAGTCCTCTACCCCCTTACCTTGAGGCAAACACTGTTGTGTTTTCAATCACCATAACTTAATTTTGCCTGTTTTATTTAAAGTTTAATAAAAATGGAACCATACATTATAGATTCTTCTACGTCTGGCTTCTTCACTCATGTCAAAGGTAAACACAGCTGGATGTTAGTCAAGGCCACAAATACAAGTTGTTTTCATTAACTACTAACCATAGGGGAAAGAGCTAAGCTCCATTCTGATTTGTACAAAGATGACTGGGCATTTTAAAGGGAGAATGAAGGAGGGGAGAGAGTGGGAGCTCAGTAGAGTCAGAGAGCTGAAAAAGTACAAAGGGTTGGTCAGTGTAAATGGGATTAGGCTCGCTGTGTCTGCTAGCTGACAGTTATCCAAGTTAGGATTCTATCCTCCCACAGAGACTGAGAGACAGAGGCCCCATCCTTCCTGATGATGACATTTCAAAGGAATCGCTCTCAGGTCCTTGAGAAAGACAGTGCTGAGTTGTAAGAGATACATATTTGCAATTGTAAGCTCTTTTTAGTACATGCTGTAAGAAAGAGAGGTCAGGGGCCTATGTCAGGTGTTGGCTAGGACAAACAGTAAATCCTTCTGACCCTGTTGCACTTTCTCAGGCTGGCATTTTAATGGGGGGTGGGTGTGGGAGAGGGTGATTATGGTCATCTTAGGGACCCAACCTTATGCTGCTAGAAGCCATGCGGTGGTTTTCATGGAGTTGTTAGGTACTGAGAGTTCTGCGGTTCTCATTCAGCTTTTGAGATTCATGTTAATGCATGCATCAGTAGTTCATGCTTTTTTTTTTTTTTGCTGCTGAGTAGTATTCCATTATATGATTATACCTCAGTTTATCTGTTCTCTTATTGATGGACACTGAGTTTTTAATTTTTGGAAATAAAATTGTGAACATTCTTATATGTCTTTTTGTGAACACATGTTTTCATTTCTCTAAGGTTAATACCTGTCTTTTTCTTTAGTTTGTGATCTCTGCTGGCATTGAGCCCCTGAGTGCCTAAAACTGAATTCTTAGTAATATTTCTCAGTGAATTAGAGATGAATTCAAACTAAATAAGATATGTCATAGTGCAGAGTGCAGTAAACTGGGCCTCAGAAAACCTCAATTCTAGTCCCAACTCTGCCTAATCAACAGGTCACACACTCTCTCTGGATTTCAGGTTTCCTCTTGTAAGTGAAAGAATTATATGAAATGGTCTCTAAGAATTCCTTCTAGCCCTAATGTGCTGTGCTCCTAAGTGAGAAGAATTGATGGGAGTTATGATACAGGTGAAGAAGAGATTATGAAAATGTTAGGACAACAGATTCAATGGGAGCGTGCTATAGTAGCCATTGGTACTTTCTGGTGTTCCTGTGGGAATGTCGGGAAAAAGCTGACGATATATATTGTGGAGTTTACTTTCCAAAATCATTTTATCTAGGGTTAGGTTACTTGTTCATGAAAAGGTAAGGCAGAGAAATCTGTAATTTTATATCTTTGATGATAATATAGTTGCTAGAATTTTGATCATTTACACCGTAGATATTTAGAAAAGATACTGATTTGTTTTGTTTTTTTTTTTGTCTTTTTTTTTTTTTTTTTTGAGACAGAGTCTCGTTGCCAGGGCTAGAGTGAGTGCCGTGGCGTCAGCCTAGCTCACAGCAACCTCAGACTCCTGGGTTCAAGCGATCCTCTTGCCTCAGCCTGCCGAGTAGCTGGGACTACAGGCACGAGCCACCACGCCTGGCTAATTTTTTATTTCTGTTTTTAGTTGACTTGCTAATTTTTTCTATTTTTAGTAGAGATGGGGTCTCGCTCTTGCTCAGGCTGGTTTCAAACTCCTGAGCTCAAGTGATCCTCCTGCCTCAGCCTCCCAGAGTGCTAGGATTACAGGCGTGAGCCACTGCGCCCGGCCCTGATTTGTTTTATTGGGAAAAAGTATCTAATAGCAGGAAATGGCATTTGTTTATTGAGAAATTAAAATATATGAGACATTTTTTAGATCACCTAGAACAGCAGTCCCTGGCCTTTTTGGCACCAGGGACCGGTTTCATGGAAGACAGTTTTTCTACAGAGTGGGTGGAGGATGGTTTCAGGATGATTCAAGCATATTGTATTTATTGTGCACTTTATTTCTATTATTACATTGTAATGTATAATGAAAGAATTATACAACTCATCATAATGCAGAATCTAATGCAGCTGCTTATCTGACAGGAGGTGGAGCTCAGGTGTTGGTTTGCGTGCCTCCTGCTGTGTTGCCCAGTTCCTAATAGGCAGATTCCTAACAGGCAGGGATGACAGCTGTTGGGGACCACAGACCTAGAAGACCCTGGCCCTGCTGCCTTCCAGAAAGTGTCATTCATTTAAATATAAACCTTGGCTTTTAAAAAAATTACGCTAACAAAGAATTATCTTTGTTGAGTAAATGGAAAGGAAAAGGTATGAGCTTCCCCACATTCTTTTGGTCTCCAAGGATGATGTTCCTTTTTTTTTTTTTTTTTTCGAGACAGAGTTTCGCTCTGTTGCCTGGGCTAGAGTGCCGTCAGCCTAGCTCACAGCAACCTCAAACTCCTGGGCTCAAGCGATCCTCCTGCCTCAGCCTCCCGAGTAGCTGGGACTACAGGCATGTGCCACCATGCCCGGCTAATTTTTTACATATATATATTTTTAGTTGTCCAGCTAATTTCTTTCTATTTTTTTTAGTAGAGACGGGG
>RJWJ010034137.1:0-17416 GCA_004363605.1 Indri indri | reverse complement strand
AATGAGTTATGCAATTTCTCTTCAGTAAACTAAGTATAAAAATACTTATATTATGAGGATAAGATGATCTAAGAAGGAAAAACACAGCCCTCGTTAGAGCTAAAATCAGGGTAAAAGACAAGTTACAAGTAACAAGAGGGGATTCCCAATAGTATGCAAGTTCCACCTTCCAAGTTCCACCAATGGTTAGCACTCCAGGGTTTTACAGCAGCAGAGAGGATATTTGCAATATTTTCATGACAATTTTTTTTTTCACGGAGAGGGTTGGAATTAATTTGAACTTTGAAGGAAGAATAGTGGTCACAACAGGAGAAGAAAAGTGGATAAAAGAAAAGGATGTAAACAGGAACAGAGTTTCATATTCTGCAAAATCCCTGGTGGCCAGTTGAGTAATGTAAATAAGGGAGCCAGAAGCAAGTGTATTTCACAGCCTGGAAAGCACATGTCCATGAAAAGTGGAGAGCTTATTGTTACCCCATGTGAATGAAATTGTAAGGGATCAGACCTTCTGATTTTTCTAGAAGATCTGGAAATACAATTTTTGGAAAATCTTCTTATTTTTAAATGATGTAACTAAATTGTTAAAGCATTCTATGACCAGATGAATCACGTTGTCTGCCGGGTGATGGCTTCCCTGTGCTGCTAGAACTCTGTTTGCCTGGTTAATCAGTCTGATAGCCAGTGTAATGTAGCTGTCTTCACACTTTTCAGCAGGGGCACCCAGGAAGTTCTATGACCTCACCTCCTCCCAGTCTTCCATCCACTCACTCCTCTATGGCCATGTTATCTCTAAGCCAGGCCCACTTCCAACTTAGGGAATTTTGCGTGAAATGCTCTTCCTGCCCGGAATGCTCTGCCCTCAGACACCTTCATGTCTAACACTGTCCCCTTCAAGTTCCAATGTCACCTTCTCAATAAGGCCTACCCTGATCGCTATGTACAATTGCAATTCCCTTCCCACCCCTACTTTACCACGATACCCCTTGTCTTTTTCCATAATACCATCACCCTCTAACACACTATATAATTTTCTCATTTATCATGACTTTTCCTTATTATCTGTCTCTCCCCACTGGAATGTTAGTGTCAGGGTAGCAGGACTCTTTTTTTTAATTTATTATTATATTAATAATATACCTAGAACTAAACCTGATATGTTGTACACACTCAAAATATTTGTTGCATAAAGCAATAAATGAAGGACTGAATTAATTCGATTATGGTTTAAAGACCACTGTAGAAAATGTAAGCATATATTTTTTAAGCACAAGATTAAACTAAATTCATGAGAAAAGAGAAGACTTTCAAATTTAGGATTGGAGGTACCAGTGTAACGAGAATTGGGAAAGGCTTATGAAATTGTAAAAGTATTTTCAGGTCATAGTTAAACTATGTCTATGCTAAATGTCTATGCTAAAACTTAAAAAGTATTCTCTAAATCAGCGGTCCCCAACCTTTTCAGCACCATGGATGGGTTTCATGGAAAACAATTTTTCCACAGATGGAGTGGGATAGAGAGGACCTCAGTACCAGTCCACGGACAGGGGTTGGGGACCACACCTCTAAATAAGTAAGCCCATATTAAAAAAAAAAAAAAAGATTGTTGACATCTCAAAAGAAACATTAATCTTTATTTAGGCCACTGATCCATGCCAGTCAGTTTTGTTTTCCTGACAATAGCAATAAAGATAATTATACTTGAATGTTAACTGTTGTTTAGCAAAATATTGTTCTGACAGAGTAGTTACTTCCATGAAAATTAACATTTCCACTGTACACACATTGACCTTGTCCTCAGTCAATCAACTAATTTAAATTAAGTGTTAATTATACTCTATTTAAGTAAAGATTAGATCAGCCTTGACGTGAGTGTTGTCTTTGAGGTGTTTAAAGAGAGTCAAGCTTCTACTCAACAGGTGGCCCCTCTTTGAACTTCTAGTGAGAGCTCCAAAGAGTATGTGGAGATATGTTCAATGGGAAGTTTAATGTGGTAGTCTAGAGCATGGACATTGGAGACCAATAAATGGGATTTAAGATAGTTCTTCCACTTCTTCCTAAGATAGTTATTTCAATTCCACTAGCTCTATGAACTCCTAGACAGTTCACCATGAAATTCAATATCCTTATCTACAAAATAGAGATAATAGGAAAATCTACTGCCTTAGATTATTGCAAAAATTACACAAGCTCATATAAAATTCCTCACCACAGTGTTCTATTGGTGGTATTCTTAAGAAATGTTATTCTTGCCCTCTCCATTAATAGGATATACTCATGACTTCTATAAGTAAACATCTTATTTGTTTGGCATTTGTAATAGTGGTGATGGTAGTTTGACTAATCAAACAACTATTCTGTTCCAATTGGATGTAACCTAATTTCCTAGTCAAAAAATAAATTTATGGCTAACAATTTCATAATGTTCAAAATACTTTAGAAATCCACAATATGCAGTTCACCATAATAGTTTCTCATTTTCTCCAATCATCATCCCATGAGATCTATTTATTCAAGCAAATCAACATATCCACGACTTAAGCTGTGAGCCTTTAGGAACTTCAATGGCCCAGAGCTAATGGGTGGAAAGATACAGACCTAACATTTCAAGGGATTTCTAACTCTCAATATCTTATATTTCAAAAGAGCTTTGCAGCAATCATTTATTAGGCAGCCTCTCTGCCCATATTGTAGTGTTCTCTAGAATGGTTCTCTGTTTATTTCACATTTTCCTTTCCTGTAAGAAGGCAACTCCAGGCAGGGAGAATAGGAGTTCTTACGATGCAGACCACTGGTAGCAAAAGTCTATGTCATGTCCGTTTCCAAAAGAAAATGTAAAGTTAAGTGTCTTATGCCTTAACATAAGATGTCCCTACGAATTCGAATACATCTACATAAATCCTGATGTCAGTGCTGCAAGAAGCACACTGTCAGGGTACAGAAAATGAAGAACTCTCCGCTTTAAAGTTTAAATGCCCTGCTCAGCAGGAAGTCCAGAAAGATTTGTTCAACTGAAAGGAGCTAATAATCAGGCTTTCATCCAAAGATAAGGAAAGATAACATCCAGTAGTTTTGTGATAGTCTCTTACCAGGAAAACACAAATAGATTTCATTCTGTGTTGTGCAGCATTGACTTCTGTATAGCATATTTCAAACTGCAATCATGAAAATGTTCCATCTCAGACCACTAAGAAGAAAAAGCCACAAATGAAACTGGATATGGTACCTTTATTTTTATTTTTTTAGCAATGGATGAAAAATACAGATCGTTAGGTCAGCGATTCTCCTTTATTTTTTTCAGTCTTCTGTTTATGATTTAGAGGTGTTCCTAACACTTGCAATTATTTAAATAAAATTATTTTAGCATTTTTAGGGGTCATGGGTACATTTACTCAGAAAGTCAGCTAGCTGAAAGACGCAGATTAACTGCTCATCAGTACTTAATGAGTGCTTTGTAGTGCCAGGTTTGAACGCTTGTCTGTGTGAGAGTATCGATTAGCAAAAGCCACCTTTTGGACTTATTGTTGGTAAACTGGGTTGATTTTGGAGGTAGATAAAATGCATGGCTAGATATTCTGTCCACTGTGCTGTTGGCAGGCTGTTGTTTATCACAAGGTTTTAGTGTTCTTAATGAACTGTTAACAAGCTGTCAATTATGGTGTTTATGCAAATTAAGCAAAGAGACATTGAAGGATTGATGTGCCTAGAGTTAAAAATGCCTCCTTGAAATATCACAAAGTAAATAATTCCTCTTCTAATGACTGTCCTTAAACACTTGCTTGGCTTTGCCACTGACCCCTTCGCATGATGTGCGCTCTGGAAAACAACAGCTCAGATTTTAAGTGTTGTGCCGACAGAACAAGACACATCTATCCATCTCTACGATGTATTTTGCTTTATGTTAGCAATTCTGAGATCATTTTCATTTACCCTCAGCCATAAGGGAAGTTCAACTTTAAGTGTTCTGAAATTCACAGTTAACTATTTTATGACTCTCGTGTGGGGCATCCATTTTCACCTTTCTTCCCGCTAGAGACCATCTACCATGGTGAAAACCCCTCCCCAGCCCCTCGAATGTCCCGTGCTAATGGTAGCGGTCCCAAATCCCATGTCTCTTTGTAGTTCCCCAGATTATCTCTTTAGTACACATCCCTTGTGTGGTTATAAATTGTCAAACTGGAAATATTTCTTTTAAAAATCTGCTTCTCTGCCTATATCCCACCAGAAATACCCTGCCAGTGGCCAGCAAATCCACTAATTTTCTATCTTGGTTAATTTTTTTTTTTTTTCATTTCATATGTCCTTGCATTTGTTGACCTAATGTGCACCCCTACATCCTTCAAGGACCTGTACAACTGCTTCATTCTCTACTTCTCCCTGCTCCCCTCTCCAAGCAGAATAAATCAGTTCCGTTTTGCAACATCTCCAGAGCACTTTAAACAAGTTAAATATATTCCAGTGTCGCCCCCCCGGCTCCCATTCCACACGGACATGCAGGAATGGTGAGCTCGTTCAGAGCGTGGCCTGACCGGTGTTCATCTTAATGAATCACGGTACTCAACGGCAGAAAATAGCCACCTCCTGACACGTTTGAAGAAATTCTGCTCAGACTTATGTTTTATAATAAAACCAAGATTATGAAATGGTTCCCAATATTTAGGAGTATAATAATTTTACTGCAATCTCATCACTTTTATTTTTAATTGTTATGATCAGAATTGCATCCAGGTAGTTATTATAGAAGAGCAATCCTTGAAGAATGCTTCACCTCTCAGCACAATTAAAGTAGAAATCTTTTAAAGGCTCTTAATATTCCCCCCAGATATGTGAAATTACAACTTGTTTTGTTTTGTAGAAGTCATGTTTTGATTATACGAAATTGGTATTTTATGTAAAAAAAAAAATCTTCTGTTCAGCTTGAAGCATGAAGGTTTGTGCGCTTGTTAGAATATTACTTATTCTGAAATTATCAAAAATATTATTCTTGCAGGTTTTTTTTAACCTCATACTCTCAGCTCTGGGAGTTATAATGTTTCATAAAGGAAGTATCATAATCTACAGAAAAATCGTGCATTCATATCTAGTTGAAATGATGGATTAAGCTGTTTTATTGTAAGTATATCAGAAATGCAATAAATATTTGCCAATGAAATGTAGTTATCATAAGGTTTTGCACAGTGCAATTTCATGTTAATGTCCAAGTGGAATATAGATGGCTTTATATGTTTGGTTATAGCACCTGCTCTGCAGTTTGAAAAATTTATTTGTAAGTGTTGAAAATGTAAATATGAGAGTTCCAAGTATCTGTGAGTTATTTCTAAATACCACTTAACTCCTCCCAAGACAGATGAGGGTAGTATAAAACTGCAATTCTGGTGACTGATAAAACAAGCTGGGCCATCAAAGGAAATCATCCAATAAACTGAAAGAAAAATGTGAATTGGTCTTTTGAGAAGCAGGAGAGCATGTTGGTAAGAGCTTGAGCTCTGGGGTCAAGTGTCTTGACCTCTTGGCACCTTCATCTGTAAGAGGTGGAGATAATACCCACTCCTAAGATGGCCCTGTGGATTAAATAATGGCTTAGGGATAACAAACAAGTATCCCTCTCTGAGTGCTCACTACGTGCCAGGCACTATTCTAACGCATAATTCCATTTCTAAATTGTAATCTGTTAATAACATATGGCTTTTGATGTTTGATATGGTTTCTTATATTTTTCTGTTAGATGATTTTTAGATAATCTTTCTGAGAATCTGTGATTTTTATGTAGATATAAGTTAAAGTACAAGGTAATATATCCTATTAGTCCCTAATTCTGCAACTTAATGACTGTTTGAATTTGGGAAAATTATTTACTGTCTCTGTGTCTCGGTTTCCTCAACTGTAAAACAAAGATGATAACGATGATGATGATGGTGATAGAGAAGATGATGATACCTATTTCACAGGGCTGTTGCAAAGATTAAGGGAGGTAATCCCTGTTAACTACTCAGCAGAGTGCCTGATATTTGGTGCTCAATTGCCTATGATTATTGCTGGTATTAATAGTACTGTCTTTAGTATTACATTTGCTGTTATTAAGGATAGTGTGATTTTTAGAAACCCTGCCACACGTAAGAGGGTCAATTGAAGGAATTGAGAATGTTTTCAGGCTATTTTTGTGCATATCACATTCCTCTCATATTTTTTTTTATTGGACTTCCAATCTTAACACTCTACCTTTCATATTGTGAGGAACAGAGAAAGTCTGGAGTAACAGAGAGGTGAGCTAGCCTGTCTTCCCCTAGCCTCGCTACTGAAAACCTTTAAAAGTCCTTCTTACTTGGACAATAATAGCTTTGTCTTTGCTTTCCCTGCCCTTCCCATTGTTGTTAGGAATGGAACGGGGCTTCAAAATTAATTTGAGAACCAGGGTTCCCTTGGTTCTGACACTGACCCTAGACATCAAGTCTCAGAGGAGAACCCCACTGTCAATCTCTCTTTGAAATTTTAGTTAATCTGCATTAAAAAGTTTTTAATCATATATTTTTCTTCAATTCTAACATTAGCCATGCCATATAAAATGGCACTATAACATTTTATATGTGCATTTGAAATATGTGCCTTTCTAGCCACAATAATAATTTTTAAAATAATCTTTAAAATGTTTTATTAAAAAAATATCATGCTGGGCACAGTGGCATGCACCTGTAGTCTCAGCTAGTTGGGAGGCTGAGGCGGGAGGATCCCTTGAGCCCAGGAGTTTAAGGCCAACCTGGACAACATAGTGAGACCCTGTCTCTAAAAAAAAAAAAAAATCTAGAGTTCAGCATTTTGGTAATGCTTTTATTTCACAGTTTCTGTCTTAAATGCTTTGGTGTGATTACGATCCGTTTTGTATTTTACTAATTTGATGTTTAACTGAACCAATCTCTTATCTTTATCAAAACATGGGTAGCTATTGATAGAATTGGAGCTATTTGTTCTTCATACCTATTAGTGTTTACTTTTAGAGTTTTTCAGCAAATGTTCCTCCAAAATTTGGAGAGCTAGCAGCAAATTGAATCCTAGAAGAAGGAAAAAAACAAAGTAACATATGCTGTAGATTTATTTTGATACATAATTGATCATCTCAAACATTATTTTCACTACAAAAAACTCCAAGAGTCACATAAATAGCTTGTCCTTTCAAGATCCTAGAATAAAAACCACAAGGACAGATGTGTTCTAGTTGTAATTTCCCAGCTGGAATACTGAGAGCAACCCGAGAGCGGTGAGAGAACAGCCTTTGGTCAGGATGAGTTCCTGTGTTCAATTTTTATTTTCAAGAAAAAAGAAGTAAGGAAAGAAAGAAAGGAGGAAGGAAGGGAGGAACAAAGAAAGAAAGAGAAACAAACAGAGCAAGGAAAAAAAAAACAGAAAGAAACAGAGAAAGAAAGAAAGGAAATAAGCCTGCAATAACAATCCCTGGTTTCATCACCTGGTATTCTATTATTGTATTTTTCCTTTCACATTCACTAGTTCAGAATTTTCCCTGTGTTCCTTTTTTTCCTGTTGCTATTAATTTTTGCAAGTCTTTTAATATCTCAATTTGAAGTAAATACTCTCTTCCTGCAGAAGACAAGATGGTATAGAAAAAGAGACAACGCTATCTCCCCAATAGGTTGTCAGTTTTTTTTGTTTTTTTTTTAATAATTACTCTTACTATTACGGCTACACTGAAATGATTAGTAGGAAACAGATCCAAACTGCTTCTAAAGCAATAAGGTTTAAGTCCCTCTGTAACTCCATCCTTTGGGTAGGTGCAACCAATTTCAGTTCAGTAATATATATATTTTTGCAAACTTTTACAAATTCTCAAAGAACACTATTGCCTCTATTTTTAAAAATAACATTTTGGTCTTCAAATATGTTAATAATCAGTAGCACTTATTTATTGTGCAGCTAAAATGTGCTAGTGGAAAGAACTGTGAGCTTCTTTTATCCTTTTTTATATTATATATGCTTATCCAAATTTCACTGCTTCAAAGAAGTTTTGAAATTGAGAAAAAAGAATTTGAAATTTCACATGTGCTTTTGCAAAAGAGAAAAATGATTAATTTGCCCGGGATGCTTTTCTGGTGTGTCATATTGAAGGCTTGAAGGATGTGTTTGATCTTATCTCAAAATTGAGTAGCCTTGTTTTAGTATAAAACTGAACAATGAAAAAAAAAAAAAGCATTTTCTTTATCCCTGGTTGCTTTTATAAATGATATCCACCTTGAATAATTGTTCAGTCGGAGCTGAGCTCAGCGCATAGAGATGAAGATATTTCTTCTCTTTCTTAAGAGTGGTCGGGGCCTCACACAAGGTAGTTTTCATGTTTTGTTCCTTTGGGCTTCCTAGGCCCATGGTAATTCACTGAGAACATGTTCCATCACTATTAAAATTCATATCCTTCTTCATCAGTAATATCCTAATATCCTCTAAGTGTTAAACCCATCACTTTCTGCATTCCCACTAAGTATTTTTATACACAGGTATGTTTTTCTTCTCTCTCCTGGCAAATCTATAAATGGAATTTTTGAATGGAATCCTATGATATGAATATCTTTTAAAGCTTTCTCATAGTTCTACCTGCTTTGCAATGAGCCATTTTCCCTTCAAAATCAATGCCTTTCATTAAGACAACTTCTGGCAGGGATGAGGGTCTAGCATCAGTTTATAGAAAAGTGGTCATGATTTTGCCTGCGGGTTTGTTTTAATTGTTCCTCTCCATGCAGCAAGCTCTGTGGTTTGAGTAGCGGAGAATTCATTTGTAAGCTTGCCTTCTCTGTTTTTCAAAAGATTGTTGTGAGGACTAAATTAACCCATCCAAAATTACTTAGTGCACATCTCCTCCTTGCCAGGCCCCACTACGGGTGCTGCAGATATCGGTATAAACAAGACGGTCCCTGTGTTCATGGAATTTAATTCCAGGGGTCTGGGCAGAGCCTGAAAATGAACAAGACAAAATCCCAAGTGAGGACAGAGGAACAGAAATTAAAATACGATAACGTGAGAGGAGAGCAGTGGAGATCTTCTTCAGGAAGGGCAGGGAAATTCTCTCTGGAAATAGATCATGTGAGCCAAGAGGAGAATTACAAAAAGGAGATGGCCACGTGGACACCTGGGAGAAAACAGCGTGCCCAAGTGTCCTGAGAAGGATGAATGTGGAGTGTTGGTGGCAGGAAAGGGAAACTCCACAGTGGCTTAGATGGCTGAGCTGGTGGACATGAGAAATGAGGAGCTGGGGCAAAAGCATCTAGGGCCTTGCTGGATGGGGAGTTTTGATTTTATTTTAAGTTGAAGAGGAACCACCGGAGAGTTTTTCGGAATGGAAATTAACATGGTGTAATTTACATTGAAAAATAACAATAATGTAGGTAGAAAACCACCAAGATGGAATCCTGACTCGGCCACTTGCTTCCCTAAGTCACGGTTTTGTTATCTGTAAAATGGTCATGATTATGATCATCATAACTTACATGGTAGAGATTATATAAAATAATCAACAGAAACTGTTCTGTCCGCAGTGAGCATTCAACAGAAGGAGCCATTCATTTAGGTCTTTCTTATTGGTTCTCCAGCCTGGGCCATTCATTAGTTTATTTTGTACTCTCTTCCTCTCCCTTAATATCTGAAATTTTTGACAATTTTCTCTGAGATTTCTGGCATTTGGGCCTCTGGAGATGGCAGGGGGTCTGGTTTCCTGTCTGTTAATTTTAGCTATTCTCCGCTGGAAGTGCCATCACAGCTAGAACAACCAGAGAGAATGGGAGGAGGTGCATTCTATTAAGTGGCCCCATGGGGCTGCCCCAGCAGCAAAAAACAAAACAAACAAACAGAATCCCAAAACAGGTTTGGGCTTTAGGGGTTTTAAAAATGGACATTTTCCCCATTAATAACATATCTGTTAAACTCTACCTGTGACAGCTCTCAAAAAGTTTCTTCTAATAAAACCATTTCTAATCCAAAATCATTCATTTTGCCTGCAATTGCCTGCAAAAGCCAAACAGCACCTAGCAGACCATTTGGTCCACAGTTTTCGAGGGTACAGCTAATAGCAGATAGAAATAAATAATATGCTGCCATGTCTTATTTCTGTTGTCTCTGCGCAAGCCAATCACTTCGCGGAACCTGAAAAGTTTAAGAATTTTAATGATTCAAAATATCTAGTTGGATGGTTGGGACTCTTCTGGTCTTCTCTTTTATCTGAGGAGTCCCAAGCCTAAAATCTTACATAAAGAAAGGAGTTAAACCTTTAAATATAAAACAAATGAACTACGAATCTTTATTGTTAGCCTAGCCATAATATTACTGTGGAATTTTCATAGTGAGGGCATAACATTTAGATTGCAGGTCATTAAGACAATTACTAATTTCTTTTTATCTGAACCATTACATACAGAAGCAAATGATATACCTTGTTTCATTGCTTGGTTAATATCAGCCTGTGAAAAAGAAGGATATTTTCAGAAAAGAATTATAAAATAGCTTAGATTGGTTCCCCATATTTAACTTGATGGCAAAGAAGGCAGACAAATTTCTTTGGAATGTTAAACCTGGGACAAAAGTTTATCCCCAGCGTTCAGAAAAACAAGTGGGAAAAGCATTAAAAATATTTGATAGAAAGTGAAGAAAATTACTTTAAAAATGAAGACTACATCTTAACAAACCCAATATTCAGGAAAAGTTTAAACAATGGAAGGACATTTAAGATAATTGTTTGGCATTACATTGTCACATGTCTCCTTGCCTACCTAGCATTTTCTACAAAACAAATTCCATTCAATCTTGAAATATGTGTGGATACTTACCTACACCCTTCTATCCCTGTACACAACATTTATCAATTTATATATCCATGTGCATATTTATCGTAGCTTAGAAAGGACAAGATAAACTCATTTTTCTTACCACCTACTGTTTGTAAAAGGACATTATCTGTTCATACAGAATCCTGTAAATGATATTTTCACTACTATGTCATGAGTAAAATAAGCATTTTAATCATTTATGTACTTACGGTGAGAATCATTACCACTTTACACTTAAGTTACGAGTCTGAGATATTTTTTCATTATATGAAAGAAAGTTTCAACTCTTTCTGTAAACTGGAATTTTAAGTGCATGTCTACACTTGAAGAAAATAATGGCCAAGATAAGAGAAAATATATAGAAGTTAAACTCTAATGCAATAAAACCTTCCCTGGAAATAAACTCTTAGCCCTGTTCAATTATTCACTTGCCACCGCAGATTTTTATGAGAGATTCCCAGATTGGGAAAGCACGGTGAGTGGTTTATGACCATAAAACAGCTCATCATCAATATGAACTCGTCGCATTTAAATCTGAATTACCAGCATGTGAGTTTGTCAGCATGAAGCAGCAAAAAATTGAAAAGCAATGGTTTCTAATGTCGCTCTAAATTATCATTTCCATAGATATAGCCTTGATCATTTCTTCTCCATACTGGAAAAAATAAAAACTGGTTAAGGTAACGCCACTGCATATTTTTCTTCTGCTTGTTGTACACTTCACAGTCACAGAGTAAATCAGCTTTGCTAAACGCACTCATTAGTGCCCAATTTGTTTCTCTTCGTCTCTTTGAAGAAACCTTGCAAGCGGTTGGAACACTTATTTTATTGTGATTCCACAGTGGAAAATTGTATTCACATAAGTAAGCATATACCAAACAGCAATAAATCATTATTTCTCAGATGACCAATATCAGCAGGAATCTCATATACTTCTCTGCTGGAGTTGATTTCCAAATTCATTGAATAATTATTGGTGCTGTTTTTCATAAGTGAAAAACATTTTTTCCTTTCTATTCCGGTTAACTTTTAAATGCTACCTTTCCCCTTCATTTCCTCCACACATCTGAGAATTATTTATAAAGGAGGGAAAAAAGTCCACCTTTGTATTCAGCAAATGGCAAGATGGTTAGATGGAGTATAATCTTTGACAACTCCCCACCCCAGCCCCGCAATTTAGACTTTCATATTATGAGCCTTTAGACAAAGATTAAATCTTGTGTGATACAACATTTAGATTATTAAATTTCTGGGTTTTGTTCTGCAAGAGAAAACAATTCATTGTTGTTTCACTTACCAAAGTATTAATTGAATTTTGGTAATAAACATTGAATACATTTTGAATAATAGGCATATGCATTTCTATGTTTCCTCCTTAACAAAATTTATTAACAGCAGGTGACTCATAGATTTTGCCCTAAAAGTAAATTTATAAAACATCTATTGGTTTCAAGTCAATTTTAATACAGATTAAATATTGGGGCCATGTCCCATAAACTGTGAGTTCTCTACTCAGTGTAGGTACTTGAATCAACATTTCTTAATGGCTTCTATGCACCTTACATTATGTTAGGTTCTAAGAAAACAACCAAAAAAAGATTTTGAAATTAATTTCAGAACTTAGACTGGAGAAGGGTAACAGTGGCAGGTTGAGATTGAGACTAAGATTTAGACTCTGTTTATACTCCCTGTTTATGTTATTCTCTTTGGGAGATTTTTTTCTCCATTTATGCTTCTGATTGTTGTTCTTAAATTTTTTGAGCTTCTAATTGTAAGCTAAGGTGAAGCAATTTAAGGAATGTATTTTACTAAATTTATTTTTTGCTTGACTTAAAGCCTCAACATAGTTAAAACCTGAATGTAAAGCAAGGTGACATTTGTAGTATTGATATCTTCAGAGCAAATATATAATCTGTATATTCATTTCCACATTTATTTTTATCTCCTAAAGTGAAAACATATGAATCTTTACATAATTCAAAAAATAGTGATAAACTCTAAGAAATATTCTAGTATAAAATATCATAGTACACATTCTGATATTACCTTACTATAAAAAAATTCCTGGTCTTTAAATCAATATATATCCCAAAAGTACAAAGATCTTTGAACCATCCAGGGGTAATTCAAATATATTTTTTAAAAAATAAGAAGATAGTATAACTACAAAATAATTAATGTAAAATACCTTTGATTTATTTTTCCTTGGAATCCCTTTCTCTCTTTACCAAAAATAACAATAATAATAATATGAACATGAGTTTAATTAACATGTGGACAGCTTATCTTCAGATATTCTAATATATCTTAATATAAACTGCTATTAAATAAGTACATATTTGAAATTATATTAATATATTAAGATAATTAAACCATTTAGTAATATGTGAAAACATTTTTAAACTACAAGATGTAATTTTTTTCATTAATGATTTATTTTCAAAATATCCAAGTCAAATTTTTTAAAAAAATAAGTAATTATTTCATATTTCAGGTATAATCCCCCAAAATTAATTTTAGTTCAATTATTGAAATTCTAAATTTCATACATTAGTTATAAAAATATCATGAAATGTGATTAAGGAATCAGCAACACAATACTATGTCTTATTCCTGAATTTTGCCCAGATTTAGTATAATGAACACTCGAGAAGCATTTGGAAGGACATTGAATTATGAGTCCTTATTAATAAAGTAGCTGAAGTTTAAAATATTAGAATATGCAGCCATAGTATATTATTATTTATTGGCAGTATCTACTCATGCACAAAGATGGTATTACATGGCTAGTTCAATATCTGTGAGTTTCTTTGACCTTATGGGGGGGAAAAAACAAGATAGCAAATTACAGATCCAGATTTAGATTAATTTGAAGATTGGGTTGAATCTGCCGCATAACCCAATTACCTCCTTGTTCAAACATTAGCAAACTAGCAGATAGAACCACACGACCGGAGAAATTTAATAGTTAAGTGCCAACATGATGCCTATATATATAGGCGTTCCAATCTAGATTAATTTTCTATACCTCATTTATGGATCACCTATTTTTATAAATAATTCTCCATTAAGCAGGGTAGTTCCCCATTATATGTTATATCAATTGTTTCATGGGGAAAAAAGGGATAATATAATCAGAGAGGTTTAGAGCGTGCTGCATGGTCGATGCCTTCAATACATTGCAGTTCTCGGAGTTCCAGCAGAGAAGACATCTCTTTGACACAGGGTCTCCCAAGATACCATTTACCAATCATTACTTATTAATATTCCACAGAATAATACAGTGTGTAAGATTCCTCCCTATAATTTATAGCCTACTACTAACTACCTGATAAACCAGGTTATTGATAATCTACCTTTAATTTATCTTTTCAATTTTAGTTTTATTAGGAAATCTATACTCCAACCAGCGTGAACTATGTACTTTCCCTGCATGAATCCCTGTGTCGTTCCTCTGCCTTGCCTCTTTCGCTCATTTTTTTTTTCCTTTTTATGGAATGTCCATTGCCTCTCCCTTCTTACCTCTCCATGTTCAAAACCAACTGCATAAAGACGCCTCTTGAATATGATACATAAACAATTTGCTTACAAAATGGTGATCTTCTAGGTGTGCCACTATGCAATTGACATGGCAAGTGAAGAAAAGCTTTTTAATGGCTTTTGTGCAAAGCATATTATATCAGGTTTACTACGAGGAAAACAACCAAGCAAGGTTTTATACATGTACCACATGAGAGCATCAGCACTGAGTTCTTCAAAGGAGACAGAGGTGATCAGGTTAGCTGTTACGGAAAGGGTAGGACCTACATTATATCTTGATGAAATAGTGTAGGTTGATAAAGTTTTTCAGATGTGAGTGGAAGCCCTAAAATCATAGGACACCTCTCTGCTTTGAGTGGAAAGATTTGGAAAGGAGACGGTTTGCTTTGTAGAGATCCTCAACTTTCTTTTGTGGCTAAGAAATATAAACGTCTATAGGTTGCTTCTTAAACTATGTTTCAATGATTCAACAAGTGTTGAGAGTACCAAATTCAATGGTGAAAACACCTTGAATTGAATTCTGCATCTTCTTACTGTGATATTAAGAAACTTACTTAACCTTCCTAGGTTGACTTCTACCTCTGAAAACTAGAATAATAATACCTATTTTCTAGAGTCCATGCATGAATTAATAACTCATTATATATAAACATACAATAGATTGGCGTGTAGTAGTCCTCAATATGTGGAAATATTATTATTTATAGTATTATCACTCTTCATCCTTTTGCTACCATCCTTCTCTACTTAGACTAAGTCAAGAAGAATTCAATGGCATTTCATGGATATTCACCACTTTCAGAGTCATAAAGGATTCTTAACTATCTATATTTTTCTTAAGAAGTATAAAATTCTAAGTCATTTCCAAGGCCACATTTAAAAAGATAGAACATTTTTTTATCTCTAATGCATTATTGCCAATTCAAATTCAGTTACAGTATAAAGGCATTACATAATTTAATTTATACCTTTGACCATCTCTTGTAGCTGGAAAAATGGCCTGTTTTACATGGTAGCTCTCACCTTTCCCCAATTACCACAGTCTGATGTTTTCAGACATAATTTATTTGCAGTAAATAGATTTTATAAAAAAAAAAAAAAAAAAAAGAAAGTCTACCCAGGCCTTTATATGTTATAACCAGATCCTGTTTTAATGAGATAACTATAGATAACATGTTCATAATTTTGTGTCTCTTAAATAATATATTGAGACCATTCTATTTATAACAATGTAATGAAAATAAATTTTTTGATTATTGAATAGAATTTCCATAATATAATGAGTTTCCCGAGATAAAAGCTTTAATGGTAAGTGAAATGTAGAACTAGGACAATGATCCTAACAGAGAGATGGCACAGAGTGTTCATCCAGTGGGCCAGTTCCAGCCCATTGGAAATGGCTTCCTGGATCCCTGCATTGAAAAGGATTATAAAGTATCATCCAGGCTTAGAAACAAAGAGTGTCACATTGGTTATGAATACAGAAGTGGAATATGGGAGTCTTGAGTACATATTATTTCTGTTGAAATGAAACACATGTATAATGTCTATAATTACTGGGAAATGAAAACAAAAAAGTATCTAGAATATTTTGCTGTCAATATTATAGTGACTATTAAGCATCCTGACAATGAAAAGGCATTATGTAATATTAATCCGGGACAACCTTTGATCTTTCTTTTAATTTTTTTTTCTTATGCCTTCTGTCTTCATCCTCTCTCATTCTCCCTTCTCTTTGCTTCTCCTACTCTGCTTTTGGATCTCTTTCTCTTTCTTTTCTCCTCTTCTTTCTTTTTCCTTCCTTCTTCTAACACTTTGAGCATCTATAGCATGCTTAGATATCAAGCTAGGAGCACAGGTAAGTCAACAAACAGCATGGCAGCATGGTTTGGTTGTACCCAATCGGTCATTTGTAATTAGTCCTGATCACATAAAGGACCCCAGAGGGCTTCTCCTGACCTGCGTATGGATGTTCCAAACTGCTATTTGCTAACCCCCTTCCCAATTTCCCAGCAAGCCAATGACCCAGGAGACATCCATTTTCCACCCCATTCTTGAAGGTAATAGAGAGCAGGCGGCTTTGAAATGCTTGCGTGCTCACTCATGCATACAGTCTTTCCAAGACTGCTCTTATGCATGGAGAGTTAATTGCCCCTTGGGTTTCCTGGATATTAATCTAATGTTTACCTGAATATTAACATTTTGCAAACCCAGCTAAAGGCAGCTTGTGCCAGAATACTGACCATATGCTAAAAAGTAATATTTATACCAGTTTGTGGGAAGACAAAATAATATGCTAGTGAAATTTAGCATTAACCACTGGCTGTTACCTGTCTCTACATTAGCTGAAGCTGATGATAATTTTATATCCTTTGGATCCCCTCAATGCTTCATTTTCCAAGTAAAATTACTATATAACTCTATTGATGTATGTTTTTGGAAGCCACTCATCAAATATCTTGCACACTTTATCAGCATGTGCTTCATTAAATGTAATTTGGGTTTATTCTGCTATTTTTCTGCTTTTCTATCAACCGAATCCCAGAAATCCCCTTTTATCATATTCCAATGAAGAAAATCAATTGCAAAGTAATTTTTCTCTCCATTTCATCTGCAGATAAGTTACTGTTGCTGGTGTGTAGCCCTGTGGTATGGTCTTAACCCTTTCTCTTAGGTAGAAATGAGAGGGAGGAAAATTATCTCCACCTTTCATATGTTGTGTTGATGAAGAGAATGAGAAGCCTTTCTCCAATGAACAGTTTTTTTCACTGTTTTCTACTTCGCTGTAATTTTATTTTTCCCCTTCTGGAAATGAGTGTCTGTGCTTCTCTTGTGATGATGGACAAGACGGTGCAAGAGGGTTAGTGTATTTTCTCTTGGAAGGCTGTGAAGCTACAGAGAGGGGTCACAGCTGGAGACTCACAGAGTTTGCCTAGAATCTGGTGCCTTCTTTGCCACTTGCTTGATGTGTGTCCTCAGGTAAATCTCTTAAGCTTTCTGGGCCTCAGGTTTTTGCTTTAAAAATTTTGTTATACAGAAGAAAGGAAAAGAAATAAAAAGAA
>RJWJ010034136.1:0-17452 GCA_004363605.1 Indri indri | reverse complement strand
TGTTGTATCAAGTCAAGGAGATTTGGGGGTGGGGGGTGCTGTTTATCTTTACAGAATAAGCTATTCTGACCAGTTCACTAATTTAAATTGTTTTATTATTTAGGAGCAAGGGAAAATTGTGAAAGAAAAACTAAATCCCAAGAGAATCTAATGACAGTGCTTGATAATGTTACTTTGATAAAGTATGCCTTTTAAAGTTCAGTAGTACTAAAAAAGCATATTTCAAAATGGTAAAAAGATTTGCCATAATTTTGGGGATATTGTGGGACACAGTTTGATTTCTCCATCCAAGTTGGAATTGGGCTTTTAAAAAATATTTTAATTTTTCTTTCTCAAAATGTTTTGTTCTCAAAAATACCTCACAGTTGTATTTAATCTTTCCTTAATAGCAATATGTGTCTAATACTTCGGCCTACACATTACTTATTAATCAACATGGAGAAAGGAAAAAAGGAACACCATTTGTTGAGCACTGACTATATACCAGAGTGCCTTGAGTTTAAGGCAGGTATGATACAGCAAATGCCAACCAATTCCTCTTGAAGAGTTTAAGCCAACAAAGATGGTATAGAACAATATAAAATTTAAGCTCTTAATTTCCACATTTTTCTACTTGAAATGGACCTTTAGGAAATTATTCTAAATGCCCCTGGATACTTAAATTTCTTCTACCCCTTCATTTCAGATTCATAGCTTATACATTTTTGAAGATCTAATGAGTCTTTGGAATTTATAATATTAAGAAAATTGGTATTTATCTATAAAAATACATTTTTCTGAGACATTTGGGCTTCCTAAGCTTGAAACTGCCAACTCAAAATAGAAAAAGAATCTAATGTTTTCTTAATTTTAAAAAAATTTTTTTAAAGACTAGTCAAGCGCAGTAGCAAGAAGGCAGGGAAGAGTAGAACAAGTTCGATCTGTAACTAACTGTGAACAATCGAGATAACTACCTTTGGACCAGCCAAGAATCTAATTTTTTAAAGACTTTTTTAAACACATATAAATTTCCTAAGTTACCAGCTGGAGAAACTTCAGTACTTTTTTGGGAAATAACAACTTTTTTGAGAGGATCTAGTAAGAGTTTCTTGTAAGGCCCTACTTCTGTGTTATATAAAGCATTTTACTTTTCACAACTTTCCACAAGTAACATGGCAAATCACTTAATGGTACTGGGGAAAATGTTTCTTCTCCACTCATGCTGCTTCTTGAGAGTTTGCAAGGAGGTCAACTGTGGAACCCCTGGCCTTCTCCCAGTGCCTGACTGCCTCTTCACCAGGGAAGGAAAAATGACTCACCTTATTGGTAAATACAGACCTTTCATTTATTTCTCATTTTATTCAGAACTTAGGTAGGAAAGAAGGGTGATTTATTAGGCCCCTGAAGAGACACTCCCCGACCCCATAATTAAATTATCCAATGGGAGTTGTCAACTGTAAGATTCTAATCAGTTTAAGAAATTGTAATATTATCTGTCATCTAAATAATCCCAGTTTCAGTATAAATATTTTGTAAAAATATTACCCAGCTTGGTGTGTGAATTAAGTATATCTGGGCAAAACACTCTTGCATGTCTTAGAACAGAGCACTGAAGCAGTTCATGGTCACAATGGGTAACAGGTATGCCAAGATGAAGATCTACCCTCAGGCTGGCAAATGGAGCTTGGGGCAGCCAAAGCCTTCAGGTGAATTGTCACTGGCCCCAAGTTAACCCAAAGTACTTGCCAAAGCCACCACTTTCTGTATGTTATAGCATGAATAAAGTTGGGAGGCACTACCAACAGAAATGGTAGCTGAATAAAAAAAGTTAAGTGTTAACAGTTCAGATACTCGCCAATGGCATGGCATGTTCCTGTTCAAGATGTCATGGGCTACAGGTATAAAATGACAGACTACTGTGGGTTAAATTATAGAATTTTAATACAATTTGCAATGAAAGAAATTCTCAGCTATATCTCTTCATCCTAAAATAAATTAAGTCTTACTAGGCCCTCCCTATTCACTATGTGGAAATCAAGAAACTCTGGCTCATGAGGTACCCTAAAGATTCAAGCCAAGGGTAAATAATTCGCCTCAATTGAGAGAATACATTTTTTTCTGGGCCGATATTTGTCTCAGCCTATTAGCATCATTTCTACTTGAATTGCAACTGTGTAAATATAAAATAATTTTTATAAATATAATAAAACTGAGCTTATTGTCAGCTGGACTCTAGGAAAGTAAAAAAACTGTTGGGAACTTATTATATATTATTTCTATGTGGAAGAAAAGCACGACGAAAGTCTGCAGGATTACACACTTTGAGCTTTTCATACATAAAGTTGTCAAACAATCTTGATTTAATGTCCTTAGGCTTCAGTTACTTTATCTGTTATCTGAGGATTGCAAAGGCAACAAAATCTAAATGCTGTTATGAGGACAAGCTAAAAAAAAAGATAAATACTTTTAAAGGTGATAATACAAAAAAGATGCTAAATAATGACTACTCTGCCTAAAGTATATTGGTGGAGAATATTTGCTCAGTCACCAAAAAACTAGTGACTTAGAGACTCCACTAATTTGTAGAAAAATTGTAGCATACTTAAAATGCAAAAGGATAAGAAGTGTAAGGAAAATAGGCATGCAATCATTTATATACCACAATCTAAAGGAATAAACTTCCTAATCTCATTCAACATATATATAAAAGAAGCCTCTTTATTACATTTCATACCCCACTGATCTGGGAAGAATTTGAACATTGTAAGAGAGGAATTGTTGCCTGCAAATTCTCCCAAAACCACCATTCTCTGGGTTACAAGAATAACTCAGTAAAGCCTAACAGTTAAGAGTACAGGATCTGGAGGCTGGCTATTAATGCTGAAACTTGCTCAAGTTACTTAACCTTTAACTTCTTTAGTTCTAAGATGAGAATAGTAAGACCTACCAAAAAATGTTTTTAAAAAATGAAGTTATTGAAGACGTATAAAGGATTTTTACAAGTACCTGGCCTATAGTAAGTTCTACCTAGTGTTAACTGTTTTCATTATTCAATATTATCACTAGTCCCTGGTCCCCATCACGTGCCCCACACACATATGTTAGCTACACTAAGCCTATAGGTTAAAAAATGCTAAAAATAACTTTGAACAAATTAAAGTCCACACTTTGTTAATATTTCCTTAGTTTTTACTTATGTCCTTTTCTGTTCCAGGATCCCATCCAGGATACCACATTACTTTTTGTCATTATGTATCCTTAGGCTCCCCTGGGCTGTGACAGTTTCTCAGATCTTATTTGTGATGACATTGAAAGTTTTGAGGAGTACTGGTCAGGTATTCTGTAAAATGTTCCTCAATTGAAATCTGTCTGATGTTTTTCTCATGATTAAAATGAGGTTGGTTGTGTGTGTGTGTGTGTGTGTGTGTGTGTGTGTGTGTGTAGGACCACAGAGAATATATACTATAAACATGATATACCCCTGCTGATACTGACTTTGATGCTATGGCTGAGGAAGGGTTTGTCAAGTTTCTCTGTTGAAAAGTTACTCTTTTCCCCCTTTCCATACTCTACTCTCTGTAACGAAGTCACCATGAATAGCCACCGCTTAAAAGAGTAGGAAGTTATGCTCCACCTCCTTGAGGGTGAAGTATTTTCATAAATGATTTGGAATTTTTCTGTACAGGAAAATTTGTTTATTCTCCCAGATTTATTTATTTATTTGTGTGATATGGACTCATGGATATTTTACAAATTGTGTTTTTTTTTTTTCAAACATTTCCTTATTTTCTGGCACTGCAAGAGCTCCACATTGTATATGTCTTGCTCCAATAGTATAATCAGTCCTATTTCTCCAGGGATGCCTGTTTTTTTAACTGGAGAATGTTATTAGAAACCAACATATCGTCACTAGGTGTGTTTGTTTCTTTTAGGGCCTCTCAGATGGCAGAGTAAGGAAATACATGTGTATATACTAACCCATGTATATATACATATCTATCAATATTTCTATATGTAACTATTTGTATCTATATTAAGGTAATGTTTTTATTGAGCTAAAGCTAAAATTAATGTCTGAAACTCTAATCTATTACCGCTTGGGCCATTCTAGTATCTCCTCTTGCTTATCAGTAAACTCTAAGATAAACCCTTTGATTAGCACCTTGTCCACTAAAACATGCCAGAAATAAGACATTTTTTCTACTAAAACTTCTTGAACTTTTTCTATATGACACAGAAATTTTGTAACTAAATTTCACCCAGAATACGACTTAAATAGAATTGAATGAAACTCAAAAAGTTTACAATGCAACATGCCCAACAGTGATACCAAAAGCGCCTTTCAATCAGTGGTCTCTGTGAGCACTTCATGAACACAAATTTATTGAAAATATGTCTCTCTACACATCTAAAATTATGTAAACAAAACACGTGTTTACTTCCTCATAATACTTGTTACAAATACACAAAAATGCATCATCTGAAACTTTAAACAAGTAAGCTCAAGAAACTAATTTTCTCCAAATTTGAATGTAACTTAAAAAGTCATTCGCTTATAAATTCATTTTGCAATAATGAATCCAATATTTGTTAAATATTCCTTCAACTATCTTAATCTCTACTTCGTTATCTTTAAAACTTATGCAAAATGCCATCTGCTATCCTCCTTGGGACAGAAATATACTCATAACAAATGGAGAAATGTGTGTCAAATAATATATAGTTCAGTATAAGAATACAAAGTAATTCAAACTGGTGTCATTTTATTAATTTTTAGAATAAACCATGATAAATCTTGATGAAAGGCAAATTCATAAAACTCATTAAGTTTTTCAAGAACTATTTTAAAATTTACAAATGGGGTCATTTTTAGCAAACGTCGGTTAGTTTGATTTTTAAAGCTATAGCCATATATAATCTTTCAGGAATCACAGTATTTCTGATTCACTAAAGAATACCAGCTCATTATTACAGAGAGTATGTTAGAAAATATTGTCCAAAGATAATTAAAGTCTCTAGCCTCTCCTGTAGTAATAAAGATATAGCCAAATTAGACTGCATGAATAATTTATTATAACAGGTTTGATTTTGTTGTTTTTTCGTATTACTTTTAAATTTTCTTTCGTTCTGATGGCCAGCTTAAATTGATTTATCTCAGTGTCCTTACAATTCTTAGAAGACAAGCTGAGGCCATTTTCTCCAGGAGGGAAACTATATCCTCAAAAGGCTATTTTCCATTTTTAGAAAGCAATAAGAATTTGTAGCCTTGAAAACTTTTTATTAAATTGAAGCTAACTTTTAATATACACTATAATCTTTTACTATATAAATAAACATTTACTTTTTCTATGTAAACATAATCAAATTTTAGGCTGCAACACACTGTCATCTATTTCAAACTCTGACAAAGCAGAATTCTGAAAATAAAATGAGTAGAAAGCTAAAAATTGAGACTATATGTAAGCTAATCAATTCAAGCCAGCAAATCTTAAGGGGCAAAGTATAGCTCTCCAATGGGGTACACCAGGGTTGACATCAGTATTGAGTAGAAGTTCTTCAGGAATAAAAAACACAGAGAATGAAATAACAGAGTGGAGGATAGAAAGGAAGTATCAAGAATGTTGTATGTGTAATACATTGGCCTTAACCTATAGCAGCAACGAGAGAATGTCAAAAGCTACATTCTAGTCAAATCCTTAATGCCCAAATTTCTTATGCCACCCCGAATTGTGCTATATCACTGATAGGTGGGCAAACCTTGTTTGGAGTTTTATGTTGAAAAAGAAAGGAGAAAATATTAGGTGTATAAAAGACATTCACATAAAATGTTATGAAAAAGTCATAATTACATATAAAATTTCTTAAATTTATATGGTAGCATATTGTTTCTCTAATTATCAGTGATTGAAGCTGAGAACTAGGAAGGAAATTCATGCATGTGCTTTATAAGTATCACATGGGGAATGGCACAACAAATCTATGGACACTACCATTATTTGTAGGTGAACTAACTCGGATTTTACAGATAAATTTTTCAAAATCAGAGACATTTACAACATCATAGATTTCTCACTGAACTAATACATAAAACACTTGGGTCACTGAACTTACACTGCTTTATATATTTTAAATTTCAAAGCCAACGCTACTCTCAATTTATATTTACCAGTAAGCTATATATCATTAGATCATCTATAAATTTCTCTTACATATTTTTCATCTAAGCAAGTAAAATTTATGTCTCTCTCTTAAGCTTTTGCTTTTAGAAAACGAAAGTGTGAAAGATGCTGAATAGAAACTGAATTTATTCTAAAATCTACTGTTTGTGATATAACAAAGGGGAAAAAAATCTATACCACACCTTGCATAGCCAACAGCAATGAAAATAGCACGTTTGGTTTGTTATTCCAGTTGCACTCAGATTTTCTTTTTCTTTTTCTTTTTAAATTGCCTTTACCTACAAAATAAATCCTATTCTCAACTTGAAAAAATGGCACTGAAGATCAGAAGCACAAGATTAAAATGCTTTTATATTAAGCAAAATTTTCAACTAGTCATCAAATTAGCAGTAAGATTATAAACAATAGAATTTGATTCTAGTGAAAATCAGTGAAATATGTTTCCATATTCCTGGAGGGATTAGAAATTGTTATAACTTTTTGGAAAGATATTTGGCAGTGTGCCCCATGTCTTACTCTATAATTCTACCTGTAGCAATATATCCTAATGAAATATTCAAAAATGGGACAAAGATACATGCATGAAATCTATTAAGAGTAGCTTTATTTATCATAGTGAAGAAAGGAAAGCAATCTAACATTATGGAGAGAAACAAGTAACTATGGTATATATTTATATATGATATATGCTCATATCATGGTCATTAAATGATACTTACAGTTTTGTGACAAGAAAATGTGTATAATACATTAAGCTAACAAAGGACCATAAAGATGTGTGACATCAGAGATAAGAGCTCCAGAAGGGTGGTATAAGAAACTAAGAGAAACCTCTCTCAACAGAAGAGATATCTCTTAGGTGGTCAAAAATAGTATTTTTTAAGGCAATTATTCAAAATCTGCAGAAATTCATCCAAAGATGTACAACAGAAAAACTTTTATTCAACAAAATCCATGAAAACCCAGTAAGAACAGTGGCAGGTTGTGGCATTATCACCAGACCCATCCCTGGACAGCTCTATTTCCAATTTTTCTCTTTCCTTCCCTTCTCTCTCTTGCTCTCTCTTTTTAAAGAGACAGAGTCTCGCTGTTTCACCAAATCACACAATCATAGCTCGCTGTAGCCTCAAATTCCTATGCTCAAGCAATCCTCCTACCTCAAGCTCCTGAATACCTGGGACAGCACTACCACAACCAGATTTTTTTTTTGTTGATGTTTTGTAGAGATGGGGTCTCACTATGTTGGCCAGGCTGGTCTCAAACTACTGGCCTCAAGTGATCCCCTGCCTCAGTCTCCCAAAGTGTTGGGATTACAGGTGTGAGCCACCATGCCTGGCCCCTTTCCTTCTCTGTTGAACCTACTCCTATAATTTCACCAATGTACCAAAAGAATTCCACTTGAATAGCTAAGGTGAAGGTCACTAATGATCTTAATGTTGCTAAATCTAAAAATCAAATTTCAATCCCCATTTTACCTATCAGCAGTTTTTGACACAACTGATCATATTTTCCTCCTTAAAATGCTTTCTACATGTGGCTCCCAGGATATCATAGTCCTCAGAATTTCCTCTTACCTTGCATATTTCTCAGACTCCTTTACTGGTTGTCTTAGTCTGTTTTGTGTTGCTATAAAAGAATACCTGAGACTGGATAATTTATAAGAAAAGTGGTTTAAAGCTCACAGTTTACAGGCTGAGAAGTTCAAGGGCATGGCCTTGTCCTCTGGCAACAGTTTTTGTGCTACATCACAACATGGCAGAGAAGGGCCAAGGGGAAGTGAACACGGGCAAAGAGGGGAAAACCTGAGGGGTGTACTATCTTTGTAACAACCCACTCTCACAGGAACTAATCCATTACCTCAAGGACCAACCCAGGAGCACTCCAGAGAGAACTCTGTCACTACAGCTAGAACAGCATCAAGCCATTCATGAGGGATCCACCCCCATAACCTAAGCACCTCCCAGTAGGCCCCACCTCTTAACACTGCCACACTGGGGATCAAATTTCAACATGAGTTGCGGTGAGGACAAACAAACCACATCCAAACCAACAGTACTAGTTCTTTTTTATTTACTTACTATTTCAACAATGGAAGGCCCCAGGGCTCAGCCTTTGGATGGTTTCTTTCTAGGAACCCTCCCTTGGTGATCTCTTCTAGCCGCATAATGTCAAGTAACATCTGTATGCTAACTTACGAATTTTTATCTTCAGCTCAAATATCTGCTCCAAATTCCAGATTCTTACATCTAATTACCTACTTAATATCTATAATTAGATGTCAAATAGATCTCTCAAATATGTCCAAAATTGAATGTCTGATGTTCCCTCTGACAATCTTCCTCCCTCTATGGTCTTCCATATCTCAGAATAAAGGAAATATTGTCCCACCAGTCTTCAGGTCAAAAACCCAAAAACCTGGAGTCAACCTTATCTCTTCTCTTTGTCTCAAAACACCACACTGAATCTGTCAGGGAATCTTATTGGCTAAATCATCAAAATATAACCACGATTTGATCACTTCTCATAACTTCCATTACTATTACTACTCTTGTTCATCTGTTATTTGGATTCTTGCAATAAATCCTAACTGGTTTCATCCTTGCTCCCTCCCCTGCCTGCACCCCTCCCTCTGTGCAGGCTATTTTCAACACAGCAGCCAAAGTGATTCTGTTAACAGGTAAATCATATTGTGTTACTCATCTATTCAAAACCCTCCAATGGTCTGGAATAACCCACAAGCCCCTATGTTCTGTATCCCTCAATCCTTAGTTCTGTCTCCTGCTCCTCTTTGCCCTTGCTTCCTCTGTACCAGAACATGCCAGAAATACTTCTACAGCAAGATTTTCTGTTCCCTCTGCCTTAGTATGATTTCCTTTCAGACAATATGCACAGCTCTTTCCTTCGCCATTACATCTTTGGACAAGTGTCACCTTTTCAGGGAGGCCTTCTTGACCTCCTATTTAAAATTGCACACCAGACCCCATCTCTCTCACACACACCATTTCTGTTTTCTCTTTTATTTTTCTGTACGGCACTTAACATCTCTCACATTCTGTATCATTAACTGGATCATTCTATCGTCGGCTTCCCCTCATGAGAATATAACCTACAAAAAAGAAGGCATTTTTGTGTGTTTTGTTCTCTGCTGTATCCTCAGTGCCTAGAACCATGAGAAGAAACAAGTGGATGAATCATCGAATGAATAAAGAAAGGTTCAAGGACATTTCCAAGTTTCTGGCTGATGCAATTGAGTAGACGATGTCAAGACAAATCGAAGGAAAAAAAGTAGAAAAATCATCATTATGTTGTTTAAGCTAAAATAAGATAAAGTTATTAGTTTAATAAGATATTATGAAAATGTCAATTTATTGATTTTAATATATTTTAATATGTAATTTTAAGGAAAGCAAGAGTTATTTTTGGTCATGGCAAATTATGATTTAATATTAGTTTAACAAAGCTGATAAAAAGTTTTTTTTTGCTTTTTCTGAGAAGACATATGTTAAAACCTAACAACTACATATGATACTATCCAGGAAAACTATCAAGCTGTATTTTTAGAAAGTAGTCGAGTTTATTTTTTTTGTATATAAATAACATAAAAATATTTAATATGCCTTTTCCACCTAGCCCCCATCCCGCAGGTATTATGTGATGCTGACATGTGACCATGGTGATAGTCACAGAAGAGGATAATGATAACTTCCTTGTGTGAATGATGTCTTTCCTCTACTGCGTAACAAACAAAGCTCTCCAAAAAGAATTCACAATTTCAGTCCTCTTCATAAGAACATGTATATGGATATTTATTTTGAGAATCTCAAAGTAGACAAGTTTGTAATATGCCTCTATGTAACAATAAACAAGGAAAAGTTCTCAGTTCCATGATCAGCAATGGAATCTTGGCAATTCTTGTTTGAAACTATAGAGTTACACATTTCTCTTTTTGCACATTCCTCATTTTGCACATCCCTTACAGCAGACTCCACTAATGTAGTTACAATATTCCAGAGAAGTGAGGTATGAAAAATCATTAATATTGTCCCAGTAACCTTTTGGTCACTTAGATATTGTTTTCAAAGTATATGTGTGTTTGCACACACGCATGCACATTAAAAAGTAAAGCATTAAAAAGTAAAGTTAAAAGGAACTTCCAGTTTTAGATGGTTAAACAAAATCAAGATCCCTCCAATTTTACTCAGCATAATACTTGGTCTTAATAAAGTGTAATTTGTAGGGTAGTGAAGCAAATGGACTCTTCCATACTGATGGGGATAATTAGAGTATAAGAGCTTCACAGACTAAAAATTCTAATGCAGCCTTTTATCAAAAGCAGTCACTCTACCTCAGCCTGACAGTTAACAGCATATGATCTGGTAAACAAATACTTTCACACGGAACAAAAGTGCCATTAAAGGCCAAAACTGTCAACACAAATTCCATTCTTACAAGAGAGAAAATATGTAAACTGTTGATCACCTCTGGTTGTCTTAACTAGCATGGAGGTTGTCATGGAAACATTTCTGCGAAGTTCACAGTGATGAAACACAAACACTTCCAGTTTAATTGCTATTAGGTTTAGCATACCAGAGTTTATTTATACTCAGTGTGCATTATGATAAAATGTAGTAGAAATAAAGCTTATAATGATCCGGCATAACGATGCCAACATTTCCTTTTAAAAATTAAATGAATATGAAATTCAATGGCAGTTTAAGTTTATTTCCAGGAAAAAATAAATTCCTAATTTTCTCAAATACCTATTCTGATGTCTCTGTATTTTTTTCTGTAGTACATGATTTATGAAAATATTTTTGTATTTTTACTTCCAGAGTATGCAATTTACAAAAATACCTACTTTACATACTAAAAAATCAGACCCACAAAATATATTCAAATAAAAATCTCATATGGCAGAAATTTAAATGTTCTAAGTTATATTTTAATATCACTATTATGCAATTATTAACATTTAACAAGAAATCTTGTTCCATTTTATAGTGATAAAATACTGGAAATAATTTTCCCAGAAACTTTCTTTACCCTAATTCTATTCTCTTATTCATAAAAGAAAAGAAAATCAACAAAAATACTGAAGAAAAATAAAAATTATAAGTATGTGCACAAAACAATATGCTCATGGATTCTAATTAAATATGTACTTAATCGTGTCAATTTTCTTCACAGCAAATCTTTCTGGTATGTTCTAGAGAGAGATTTTCTACAAATCTGAACAAAGTATCTGGTTATTTTTTTCCCCTCAAGAAAAGTATTTAGGTTTTGTTTTGTTTTTTTTACTACATTTTAATGAAAAAAAATATACTTTACATCTAAGAAATAATTTTAAAAGTTTTTATTTAACATCCAATATGTGCCCAGAAGTAAGATAATTACAAGGTACAATACAAAAGAAGAATAAGATAGTTCCTGCCTTGGTAAATCTTAAATTCTAGTTAATAACAGAAAAGTAAAAGTATATAAAGCAATTATAGAACAACACAAAGCAAAACACAGTAGGGTTAAATTATGAAGTCCAGCCTATACTGTAATACTCATCAGTAGCAAAAAGAGGAACAGACAAACATAAGCTTCCAAGCTTTTACAGAAAAAATAGGATGACATGATGTGGAGCTATACATCTTCACATTAAAGGAAATTTACCTGAAATATTTCAAAAACACACATATGAGCAATAAAAGTACAATCTAAGCATAATTTTATAAAACCACATTTTTTAGTCTCCAGTTACTAACCAGTCAAAATAAGACCTGCCATATGGCACTGGCTCAAGGTTGTGCAATGGCCGATAGACTATTTTTCATATTACTATAATATCCACCAATGTGAGTATGGAAAAGATGCACAAAAAAGGTGATATGAATTGCATCTCCAGGTTTCAATCAACTGCAAGCCATACATGGAAGGGAATAATATTCACCTGTTTCACTAATGATAAAACATAGAGCTTGCAGTTAAAGCCCCTGAGTATTAGTTTGGGGTTTTCCACTAAATATCCACATAAATTTTGGTAACTCACTTATTTTTGTAAGGCTCAAGTAAGAATGCGAGAGTGTGTTATTCCTAAGGTATCTTTTTGCTGTATAATCGAACATACTGTATATTCAAATTCCTCCTCACCTTCCTGAATGGAAAGGGCAGATGTGAGGGGAAGATGTGATATCACCAACACAACCAAGTCAAGAAGAAAAGGTTCTGGCAGCCAGAGAGTCAAGGTTTTCGGACAAAAGAAGCACAAAGAGAGCATTTTATATACTTCTATTAAGAAATGGAGAGGATGAAAAGGGACATTAGGCTAAAGTTGCTATGAAGACGGAAGCCATTTCAGAATATTGGAGAGTCTTTAAAATATTAAGATGCTGTATTTGGTTGTTTAAAAATTCTGGATTTCCCCAGAGGGCTTTTAACTGGGTTTTCATCATCAGTAAGTACATATTAAATGCCTAATTGTATGAAGTGCTATACAAAAAGATTTACGTAGTCATTGTCCTTGAGTCCCTGAGGCATTTTTAACATAGGGCAAACAACACTAAAATGGATATGTTTAGGACCATACAGATGAGACTAAATATATTTAACCATGAAATTTTTAAAAAATGCAATTTTTGGTGTGATTTGATTCCAACCTAGTGAGTAATTTAAGGGGAAAAAGAAACTTTGAATACTAAATAGAAAATAAAGTTTTAAAATAAATTTAGTAATAGAATATTTACACTGAAAAATGTAAGAAAGGCCAACTCTAAGAATCTGCTTCATAAACACCAGGTGAGTCATTTTAGGGTGAGAAAGAAATCTGACAAAGGTTTACTTAACAAAGTTTATGTTAGGATAAGAGGTGGTGACCTGAAATTGAATTTTCTATTTTGTTCATTCTTCAGAGTAATATTGGGCCATGAGCAAGCAACCACAGATGATTATGTTAACTAAGTGAGAGAAATGCATCAATTAGGTGTTGGGGAAAATCTCTTAGGTTTGTTTGCACATTAAAACCAAAATCTTTTACAGTCTATGGTGGCAAAACAGAAATGACTGTAGGAATATACTTAAACTTTAAAACATATTAAGTAGCAAAATAAAGGACAAGGGAGTTTACCATATGCAGCTCTCTGATCATCATTCAAACCAATTTAATCATTAGTCAGTGGCCTGTCCCTAATATTCCAATATATGCAGATAACTGTGTCATGAACCTGCCAATTTTCATTGCCAAAACCAGCTAGAAAATTTATATCATTAGCATTTTGGTTACTCATAAGATGTTTAATGAAGTATGTTTATTTTATTTCACCATTTTTTATTGTTATCTTCCTAATACAGTCTATAAACATATACAGCTAATATGATACTTCACATAAGGAATACCCTGAGAGAGGGAAAGAGGAAAGTGAAGGTAGAAGAAGCCATGATTTTAAATTCTTTTTAAATCATAATAAAGTTATAATTATAAGTAATCACATGACAAAATATCTCCAAACACAGCCTCCACTGTATGAAGTTAAAGCGAGGAACATTTTAGGTAAAATTCATAAATTCTGAAAATCTGCTCTTCTTTTCCCTCTTATTTCTATTTCATTAATCCAATGTAACCTTAATCTCTTTACATTCTCCATACATTAAAAAAGAAAAAAGATCTGATGTCAGTTTACTTGTTCATTGACAAGTAAAATTTACTGTTGATGAGTTTCACCTTTTTTGAATTCTAAGTCTTTTATCTATCATAATAGAACAGGTCTATCCCAACCAAAAGAAGTTTTAGGCATTATGGCAGACAGACCCTAAGGTGGCCCCCAATGAGCTCCACTTCCTGGTATTTATGCCCTTATGTAATCCTTTCCCCTTGAGTATAGGAAGGACTGAGACTTCCTTCTAATCAACAAGATACAGCAAAAGTGATGAGATGGTACTACCATGATTATATTCCACAAGAATGTAACTCCCATCTTGCTAGCAAACTCTATTTAGAGACTTCCTTGTTCACTTTCATAGAATAGGTTTTCATATGGAGAGACTCATGTGGCAAGTAATGGGGAATATTCCAGTCAATAGCCAACAAGGAACTGAGGCCCTCAGTCCAATCACCCATGGGAACTGGATCCTGCCTATAATCTTGTGAGATTGGAAGCAGGTCCTTTCCTAGTTGAGCAATCAGATCAGACTTCAACCCTCACTGACACCTTGATTTCAGCTTGTAAGTGAACCTGAAGCTGAGTTCCTAGCTATGCCATGCCCAGATTTCTGATCCAAAGAAACCATGAGATAATAAATGTGTTATCTTAAATCACTAAGTTTGCAGTATTTTATTATGCTGTAATATTTAATAAGTGCATCAACCAAAAAAAAAAAAGTAAAGAGATTTGGAGAGACAGAATTGGGAGAACCTAAAAGACCTACTTACAAGGCTAAACCAGAGTGTTATTTTGTTTTAATCATTTGAAGATGACACAGTATGAATATTTGACTTGTGACGTCTTCCTTCACATAGGTTCCACAGAGTCCATTCAGACTAATCTAAACCAAGCCAGTTACTGACTGAATACAGCTTCCAAGGCCCTGAATTTAGGAATTTTCACTGCAAGATTAAGTATGTCCCTTCATAACCAGGTTCTTCTAAAATCTACAATTATTCCCCTTTAGCACATGCCCACATGTCACTATAAGAATTGTATAGGTTACTGTACTATTTAATAATGAGTGCAAATAGTTTCAGATGCCAAACCCAACATCTACATCAAGATAATATTGTAATAGCATCCAATAAAGGAGATATTATATAAACCCTTCTATTTTTATATTTCATGAAAGTGAAAGTATTTAGGAGGGGTATATGCTAATCTCACTGTGACTGTACATTCATACACACATACATATCCTTACAGACACATACATATGCACACACAAATTCATACTGGGAATGTGTGTGCTATTATGTGTCTGAGTATTTATGTAAATAAACCTAGTAGGCATCTATATATTATTCAAAACCCAGGTCAAGTACCATGCCCACCATAATTTTTTTTCTGAAGCCCAATTAGAACATTCCATAGGGTGTTGTTATCTATTTAGTACCTAATTCAATTGGTCTTGCATTTTACTTATTTACTTATACAAATATTTCTCCCACTATATTTTAATCTCCTTGAGAGCAATATTATCTTCTCTTCATCTACAAATCCCCCTATGACCAACCTACCATAGTACCTTCCATGCATGCAGTAGGTGCTTAAATGAATCCATATGAAATTCAACTGAACTCTTATTTCTTCATATTAATTTCACTAAGGAAAGGTAACATTCTTCACTAGAACAAAATGTCTTTTGATACAACTTCCATAGTACATATAAATGAGTGCTTTGTGAAATAAGAATAACTGTGTGATCACTATGGGCATGTGCCCAAGTTGGCGTGTTATCAGTCTGAGACTGAGAGAGGAATTTCTCTACTGGATACCCTGCACTAAAATTGAAAAATGGTTTTACTTTCTGTAGGGGTGCAGGCTAGTAGGAAGGAAGGGCAGGAATCCTGATTCACTGAACACCAGGGATGAGGCTTTGTAGTCTACAATAACATCAGATAACACAGAAGGGATTTCTGGACTAGTCTTCTTAGCGGATTTTCATGATTTTTGAGTTCTCAAAAGTCATCAGTTACTATTCTCAATCCTGAAAACTTCTAGGCTAGGAAGTCCAGATTTATTTGCTGCCATTAGGTTTAACACTTTAGAACCAAATAATACATACGAGGTGGAATCCAAGTCCAGAAGAGAAGATTCACACTCCACTTAAGTGTGTGGTTACATAAAAAGACAGAATAATATTGTCTAGTCATTAATTTGGTATTCATTCTGCATATTGACTAGGAAAAAACACACTTTTTACTCATTAAAATACTGAATGAATTAAAAGATTTTTGACTGCATCAATGCACTATATAATAGGATGCTAATATGAGAGACTTTCGTTCATTCATCCAATTGTGTCAAACTTTTATTAAAACTTTTATTTAGAGATAGATAGATATAAGGCAATGTGATAGATGGTTAAAAAAAGACTGGGGCTTGCATGTTTAGTGGCAGAAATTCACAAACTAGCCATTGTGATTCCATGATTGAAGTCAGTAGTGGCTCTTAGCACACATTCAGGGATTAGAACTGGGTTTGAATTCTGATTTTACTGCTCACAAGTTGTGCTTCACCGGAGGAATTATTTTGATGTTTATATCCTTATTTCCTCATCCTTAAATTTAGTAAAATAAATGCTTCAAAGTGTTGTGGTGAGGATAAAATTAATCATGAATTGTGGCAATCATCACAGGTGTCTAACATACTCAGCACACAAGATTAAGATGACAAAAATGAAGGTCAGGTGCCATGGCTAATGCCTGTAATCCTAGTACTTTGGGAGGCCAAGGTGGGAGGATTGCTTGAGGTCAGGAGTTTGAGAGCAGTCTGAGCAAGATCGAGACCCAGTCTCTACTAAAAACAGTAAAAAATAGCTGGGCATAATAAACTGGGAGGTATCAGTCTACCCGACTTCAAGCTGTACTACCAGGCTATAGTAACTAAAACAGCTTGGTACTGGAACAAGAACAGAGACATTTTCCTCTGGAACAGGACTGAGAATCCAGAGATGAAACCATCTGCATATGGTAATCTAATCTTTGACAAAGCTGACAAAAACACACACTGGGGAAAAGAATCTCTTTTCAATAGATGGTGCTGGGAAAACTGGATAGCCACATGCAGAAGATTGAAACTGGACCCCCACCTCTCACCTCTCACAAAAATCAATTCAAGATGGATAACAGACTTCAACCTAAGGCATGAAACCTTAAGAATTCTAAATGAAGATGTTGGGAAGACCCTTTCAGACATTGGCTTAGGCAAGGAATTCTTGAAGAAGAACCCCAAAGCAATCGCTGCAGCAACAAAAATAAATAAGTGGGATCTAATCAAATTAAAAAGTTTCTGCACTGCCAAGGAAACTATCACTAGAGTGAATAGACAGCTCACAGAATGAAAAAATATTTGCTCTCTACACATCTGATAAAGGGCTGATAACCAGAATCTATCTAGAACTAAAAAAAATCAATAAGAAAAAATCAAACAACCCCATCAACAAATGGGCAAAGGAAATGAACAGAAACTTTTCAAAAGAAGACAGAATAATGGCCAGCAAACATATAAAAAAATGCTCAACATCTCTAATCATTAGAGAAATGCAAATCAAAACCACAATGAGATATCATCTAACCCCGATGAGATTGGCCTCTATCAAAA
>RJWJ010034135.1:0-17453 GCA_004363605.1 Indri indri | reverse complement strand
ATCCTTGATTTAAAAACCATATACAATTAAGTATTTAGGAAAAAGGGAGAATCATGTCTGCACCGTATCTTAACCAGTTCAGAAAAAAAACTTAATTGTGTCTATATGAATACATAGATAAACACAGATAATGCTCAAGACAAATGCAGTAAAATGTGAACATTTGAAGATTCTCAGTAAAGGTCCTAAGGGAGTTTTTTAATACTATGTTGCAACTTTTCTGAAGTCTGAAAATACATTAAAAAATTTTAAAACCCTATTAGTTCATACCTCCCGTACTCACCTAATACGGTAATTCCTTCTCCTGTGTCGCCCCAGACACGCACACCTTCGCTTGGCCACGTGCCACCTACAGGGAGCTGTGGCCATAGGAAGAACGATTCCATCACTGGGCATTTCTAGCTGTTAGCTCGGCCCAAATATGCTACCTTAAAACTTCTCTCCTGCTATGCTGCCTCCACCTTTGGAGCAAAACAGAATAATCCTGTCCCGATTCTACATGAGACAGTTCGAATGTGTCCTTACCTTTTCTAGGCCAATTACTTCCTTTTCATGTAACTATTACATACGTGTAGTGACTTCGTGAACCATCACCATTCCTGCCTCTCAGAGCAACGTCATGGGTGTGTGACTCACGCAGTTGCGCAGAGCTCCACGCTTGATTTCATGCTCTGCTGCTGATGGCCTGAAACTCTTCATCATCTTTCCACAAGGGGCCCCACATTTTAATGTTGCACTGGGTCCCACGGATTATCTACGCAGTCCTGTGCCAAAAGCCCACGTGGCACCTTTGCATGAACTGAGTGACCGTAAGGTGTGGTGAGAAAACAGCACCTACGTGCCTACAAAAACCAGCCCCTTTGTTCAGGTGGAGGCAACCACATTGCTGGTTGTGCATCTTGGTAGACTACAAGCTACATTTCCACACTCATTCCTTACTTGGCTAGATGCTCTTAGGAAGAGCACAACTTTATCTGGAGGCCCAGCTCTCCTATCCCACAACAATATTCCTACAAATTAATTTCAAGTCTAAAGGAAAGGAAAATAACATTGTCTCTTGACTTTGGTCACTTTGTCTACGGGGAGGGAAAGAAGGGTTTCATGCTTTTGTGTGATTTATAGCAAGCGCTGAGGATTAGTCTTAACATCATTTCCCATAACCTGAGGATATATTCCATGTTCTGCAAAGAGGAAGGGAGCAGAGGAGGGGGGTTGTGGTTGGCAGCCCAGGGCGTTCTCAGAGCTGTACACTGCACATCACAAAGAGCAGTGGGCGTAAGGCTTCATAACTTCAATTTCCCTTTCTGACCCCTTCTTCATCGTAATACCGATGACCAGGAACAGTGTACCAACAAGAGAAGGCAAAGTTGATCCTTACACGTTCTTGTGAGCTACAGATTCACTAAGAAGCCAGGTGCCATGTTAGCCCCATGGCACAATCATGACATGCAACCAACAAATGCCCTTTCATGGAGCCATTCCCTGCACTCAGGGGGTTTCGTTCCAAGCCAAACATACACATACGACACAAAGGTAATACATAAAGCTCTGTACTAGGCTTATGGGCAAGAAAACAAGTAATGCAGATTGAATCTTGGTTTCCAACCTAACAAGAGAAATAATTCCACAAATAACTTCAAAAGTAACTATGATTTGGGATAAATTATATTAGGCATCATGCTGGCAGTGCTAACTAAATGCTTCGAGAACTCAGAGACGGACACATGAAATTTTGGAGCTGGGGATTCTAGAATACCCCTTTCAATGGAGAGGCGGTATGAGAGATCAAAAGTTGGCTGCCGAGATCAGTCAGCAATAAGCGATTTGCTAAACTAGGTTTCGTGAAGGAAACAGCATGCAAGATGGGCCGTGGATGCAGAAATCAGGTAGGAAGAGGTAAGAGTTTGAGATGGGGCTGAGAATATGCTCCGGACGGGAAAATATATATATATATATACACACATATATATACATATATATATGCAAATCAAGGCAGGGGAAAGCAAGTCCTATGTCCCACAATTTAGGCAGGTAAGTCGTGCCACTTGGGTGGAGCACAGCACTCACAGGATATCATGGCAGATAAGAATGGAAACGAAGGTAATGGCCAGGCAGACGCGTCTGTATTTATTTGCATATTCTGCAGGTAGGACGGGGCCATTGACGGGTTTTAGAGGGTGAAATTGTTTATCAAAGCCATGAAGCTCAGATCCACAATTGAGGTTTAATTGGACGTCTCTCTTCCGTGATTTTCAGAAAATATACTATCTGCCAAAAAGCAAATAAAAATTATGCTGTTTTTACTATGGGAGTTTTATAGCTTTTAAGTGAAGCTCTCCTCTAATTCTTTCACTTATTCTTGGCACAACTGCATAGATACTTTGGGAGGCTCTCAGATAAGCACCGTATTTAAATTATATTCAGGATGTATCATGTTGTATGCACTTTGGGGGGAAAAACCACAAAATAGCGGTTTCCTGCTGTATTTTCTTCCTTGGCCGACTTGCTATCAGAGGCTTGGTGATAACGGGCGACTGCCTCCTCTATTCCCCACCCGCTCTCCCATGTTGGAGAAAAGGCCCAGGTGTCAAGAGGGTTTGCACAGTGAAGGGTTAATGATACAGGCACAACATTTTATCAGCAAAGGAGAAAAACAAGGAAGAAAAGAAAGGGCTAAGGAACCCAATGTTCACACATGAAAATAAACAGCTACGAATAATTGAATATTCCTCGTTCTGACAGCCGTCCAGGAGCCGCAGTAACAGATGCCACCGCGTGCCCGTCTACCTTCGGCTCAGCTGAACCAGACGCCACGAGAGGGGGCCTGTGGGAATCCTTCGCTGGAGACGGACTTCTGCCAACTCTGGGGAGGGAAGTGCAGGTTGGCTGTATTTATTTATTTTTAACCTGTATAAACTCACTTTTGAAACCGGGCCTCAGCTATTTCCAGCCCCAGGCGGTTGGATGGGCAGCCAACATCTCCCTGACACAGTGTGGAATCATTATGGAAAAAACAATAGTTTCGGATGACAGGCACGTTGGCTCCTAACACACATACACAACACGCACTCTAACCGTGAGGAGGAATGCAATTTACTCATGAAGGGAATAAGGAAAGAAAGCAATCACTGCTTTCCTCAAGAAAATACTCAAATGCAGGTGAAATTTTCTAGTGTGGTTTTTAAACACCTATTTAACAGAAAAGAATCAACACAGCTTAGCAGCAGGAACATTCAGGGGGTGAGGGGGTTGTGAAAGATCTGGGTCCCTGTCTGCCATCAGCCAGGTGACCTCTGCTTGGTCACCTAACCTTTTTTTTTAAGAGACAGGGTCTCATTCTGTCACCCAGGCTGGAGTGCAATGGTGCAATCACAGCTCACTGCAGCCTTGAACTCCAGGGCTCAAGCGATTCCCCCTGCCTCACCCTCCTAAGTAGCTGGGACTACAGGTGCGCACCACCACGCTTGGCTCACCTAACCTTTTGGAACATCACTTTCCCAGCTGTTAAATGAAGAAGCTAGGGGGACGGATTAAATCGACATTTCACGAATAGTGCTTTATAAAGGTATTCTAGAGCCTTGTTACTGAAAGTATGGTCCACAGACCAATAGGCAGTGGCTGAACTCAGGGAGCTCATTAGGAATATAAAACTGTAGGCCTTACATCAGATTTACAAAATCATTTTTAACTGAATCACTGGCATTTTAATGGGATCCCAGTTGACAGGCATGCATGTTAAAGTTTGAGGAACACTTTTCCTGGGCAAGATATCCCAAAATTACCTTATCATAGAATCACCTAGATAACTGATACAAACACAGCTTTCCAGGCCCTTTCCTCAGAGTCTCATCCAGAAGGTTTGGGGTGGAAGCCAGGACTCTGCATACTTAACTAAAACCCTGTGTGAGTCCAATTCCATGAATACATGAGCCATATAAATAAATAATTACTATTTGTATTGCCTCCCTTTAACATTGAATGATCTCTAGGTGAGTCTCAGTGAGCTTCCTGGTGTTCGTGGCTAACGTGATCATGTCAGGACATTCTGGTCAATACATTCTTCAGCCCAATGCCCCAGCTGCCATGGCGGCTTTGCCCACAGCAGTTATACAATTATTAAATTCTTAATGGATAATTGGTTACATGTAGGAAGCCTAAGGAGCTCGGATGTTGAACTATAACAATTTAATGAATGACGTAAAAGTGATACTAATTTTGCAAAGCCCCTGCAAGATGACTGTCATCAGATTCATAAGCTACGCTGGCCTATCAAATCCTTTTTTACCACATTAACATGTCTCTAGTACTTCAAAAACTGATCTTAACAAGAAGATACATAGTGACAATTACATCAAATTGGGCTTTCCATTTATTGGGAATAAAGACTGTCGTCACACACAATATGTTATTTGCTGGGAAGTGCTTACAGATAGCAGCCAGAAATCTTCTCTCTTATCCCAGTATAACAGGAAAGTTATGTTTTAAAAAGCACTTTTTTTTTTTTTTTTTCCCTGCAAGGAAATCAAAAGAATTCCAAGCAAGGTCCTAAAGGCAATACCCTCCCCACTCTTGATGCCATTATACTAGTTAAATTCCAATTTACATTTTAATGTACATTGGCCCCCAAGTCAAATGCAATATTTAATGACAAATCATGTCATGGCTTGCATAAATAATTTTAGATAAATTAACCCCCCTCTCACTTGCTACATGGGAAGAAATCAAAAATATGTTGCAAATATTACTGGAGATTATATTAAGCGAGTTGCATAATATAAGCATTAATGATATTCAGATATTTATTTAAATATGATATCTTTATCTCATATATATGTGCATGCCATATACAAGAATGACAACATATTTTCTTAATCTCTGAAGAGATTTGTGAGATTATTGCTGGGAAAGTATTTCATGACTCTAAAAAGGTGGGAAGTGATAGAACAGAAAAGCATTTTCCATTTTTAACATTTTTTGATTCTACCACACCTGGGAGAGTTGGATACCTAAGGCTGACCTAGAATAAAATTTTATAAAGAGTCCATATATCCATAATCTACAGAAAAATTACTGAGGCACTACCATTTTAATTCATTTAGTTTCAATAAGGATTAACACACCTACGAGTGCAAGATGCTGGTGCTATGGAGGATCAAATATGTCATAAAATAATGGCTAATGATTAACAGGTGCTAACTCTGGGCCGAGGATATTTTTAAACATTTTATAGATATAAATACCTCTAACTCTCACAATGGTTCCATGAAGTAGGTGCCCTTTTATTGATGAAAACATTAAGACACAAGGAGATGAAAATAAATCGTCTACCATCTCAAAACTAAGAAGTAGGCGGTTGAAACTGAAAACCAACAGGACTCTGGAGTCTGGGTTCTCCACCACGCCATGCACATGTGAAACCAGAAACTGGAGGAGACAAGGCACATGCCAGAGAGGCAAGGGTGACGCGTTTGGAAGGGAGTCATACACCGTACGCGATCCAAGCTTACGGGAAATTAATAAAGGTGGGTATGAGCCATTCGCTGCCAAACTTTGTAAGCAAAACCAAAGTTTTTCCCTGCAAAAAAATCCCTGGAGGTTTCTAGCAGGCAAGCGGCAGTCAGAAACCAAGTGAGCAAGGACAGAAGCGGGAGAGGTGGGGCGTGGACAGGTCAGGGAGATGGAATTTCGAGTAGTGCAGAGAGCAGGTCACGTGGGCCTTTGGGGAGGGAAGGAGGGAGAGGATGGAAGAAACAGGGTTGAAAAGAAAGAAATTGAGGGAACCTGTGTTGAAACCCCTCGTGTTCTTTCGCCTCTGCTCTAGGAAGGAAGAGCCCAGAGGATACCTGCTTCGTCTTGACTTGGGTCAAATGCTGCGAATGGCGAACGGCAAGGCCAAGGCCACGCTGGGAGCACAGACATGAGCTTATTAACCGAAGAGTAAATGCAAACATATTTCCCCTCTCGGCTGACCTGCTATATTAGAGTTACAATACACTTGTTGGCTAAAATGAATTAACTAAATAACCACAGGAAAACTGTTAATATTTCCTACGGCTCTCACGTCAACAGCACAGTTTATGAGGTGACCTCTTCTCCCTGGCCTATTAAGGCCCAGGCTCCACCCAGGAGAAGGCCTCCCAAACCGCCACGAGAGTGAAGGTGAAACGCGTACTTTAAAAGGAAGATTTCATTTCCCAAGAAACGTAAATGTCTCTGCAAATAGCAATTCACTCCTATTCTCCATCCCTAAACCATCAACATCTGCTATGAAGAATTACTTGAGTCCTCAAATAAATCTCTCTTGTCCCATATTCTTTATGACACTCTCAAAAGACAGTATTTGAATAAAACAACAATAACCATCTCTGCCTCCATCTCCCAATTTCATTCTGGGGGAGGGGGATGTACACTCCTGGGCACACAAAGGAGGTTTTATAGGGCTCCATGGAGGTGAGGTAATGGGAGTAGGTGGGCTAATGACATTTTCAAGGAGAAGAAAAGAAGTCTGGGTATCTACACGTTTTTTTAGATTATAAAAACACTGATGCTGAAATATGATAAAGAAATCTTAGACTCTCCTGAAAAGCAATTTTCTTTCTTTCTTATTATGTTCTGAGTGTGTATTTTTCTTTTAAAGCGTTTGGAAGGATGAAGTGTACTGTGCATGAATCCTCCTTGGGTCAAACAAATGCAGTTTAAAAACACATTTCCATGTGTTAAGATTCAGAGAGAAGAGATTTACCAGTAGGCTATAAACATCCCTTAATGTCTTTAACGTCTTATTTTTGCAGATTTGCTGGAAACTACAGTAAACAGTCATTGCTCAACTTTTCCCGTCAATACCCCCTGAACTCTGTCATTGACGGTGAGCAGCAGAATCCATTTGCGTGGGTTTCTTTCGCTCAGGAACAGTCTTTCCTGGCATTGTTGAGACACCTGCACTCTGACAATCTAGGCAGAATCGCTCAGCCAAACTGATTTGCTGATTGTACTCCGGAGGAAATGATCAAACATTTCAAATACCCTTTAAAAAGAGTATAATAAAAATTTAGTAGAGGGAGAGTTCCAATGGTTTCTTGCTGTTCCTATTCTCATCTGTATTATGCAGAAGCATCTGATGTCTCCAGAGCCCCTGTGCAACTCTGTGTAATGCTTGTCTGTGTTCCCGCAGGACAAGGTCACCCAGAATGGGTCCCCCAGGACAAGGTCACCCAGAGTGTACTTACAGGCTATGCGCACAGAGGCCTTCCTGCTCTTGGAGGTCCCCAGGTGGCTCCACGCCACACACTGGCACCAGTAGTCCTCTGGCCCGTGGAAGTCCTCCACCTGCTGCCTGGTGACGTTAATGAACACCTCACGGACCTTCAGGCCTGATGGGGGGAGACAGGGAGAATCAGCTGAGGCCATTGTATTTCTCGAACAGAAAGTTAAGGTTAGCCAAACCTTTTCTTTTTAATTAAACAATTCTGTTTTTAATCAAGGCAAGGTTTTAATTACTTTGACAATAATATATTACTGCTAATTAAATTCCAACAGCTGAGTAGGCTGGCAAGCGCAAGTGTAAAGTATTACCAAGCAATTGTTCTCCCCCAGCAGTATCATAGTTTTCATGCTAACTTGACTAGATGCTTTTCCTGTCTTTCTTTGGGTAAAATCGATGATGGGGAATGTAGTACCTAAGTTAACTCCTGGGGCCGTGGAAGCTCAAGGAGGCCTCGGCACACCAACCTCAGAGAGACAGTTCCAGGCTGCTCTATGTGTTCCCACTCCTGGGCTTGGCAGCCTGGGAGGGTCACTGGATTATAACAGTGTGGCCTAGAAGAAACAAGGGGTGGTGGACATGGGCACACGGGTGACCAGGCTGGGAATCTAAGGGCCAAAGCATCCACTTCAAAGGCTCAGGACAGCAAAGCCAGTGAGATCCCAAGGAAAGTTGAACACAGGTGGGAAGCAGATAAGTTGAGCTAAATTAGTCTCTTTTATTGTACTTTTTGGTATTTTTTTAAATTGCTGTGTCAGAGTTGTACATATTTTTGGAGTACATGCGATATTTTGATAAGTGCACACAGTGTGTAATGATCAAATCAGGGTATTTGGGATAACCATCACCTCAAATATTTATCTTTTTTTTTTATTTCTTTTTTGATATAACATAGTCGTACCCATGAACTAAGTTAATCTTAGAGCCCTCGTAGGAGAACCCAGGAGGGTCCCCATAGCAATGGTACGAGGAGGTGAAGAAAGAGAGGCTTTCATAGAAAGAGGGCTAAGGCTACACTGGTGAACTGCTATAGAGCCATTAAGGCCTTAACCTTTTAATGGGTTTTTTATTACTTTGCATTCTCCTATTAGTTTGAAAATTAGTTTGGTTCCCTTAACTGGAGAGTGGGAGCTTCTTCCACACCTTTGACCAAGGACTATTAAGCCTTTCTGTTTTGGGGAAGAACAGTCACTTTGCACAGAGTGCCAAGGATGAAAGGGGACACTCTCCGCAGCAACCATATCAGTTAACTCGTCACAAATAGGGCAGCAGCCTTTACAGCCAGCATGCCCTCTCCACCCGTCACATTCTAAGACTGTGCCTTGCTCTAGGTTGGCAGTGTGGGGGAGAAAGAGGTGATGCTTATTAGTGAATTCCATGTAAGCGCCTCCATCATGATGAGCCTTGAGTGTATTCACCCATTATATTGCCACACACACTGAGGCAGTGCATGCTATTGCAGCCCCAGCTCGCAGACATGAGAACTATGATGGAGAGAAGCGAAGTCGTCTGCCCACAGTCACAGAGTTTCTAAATGGAGGGTCTGGAGTTTGAACCTGGTCGTCTTGCACCAAAACCAGCACGACATAAAGGTGCCTCTCACGAATTCAATTCTGTCCCTGTATTTTTAGGCACTTATCTTTATGGAAATAAGACTAACACATAGAACATTTAAGAAAAAAAATTAAGTGCTTAACTATGCTTTTTCCTTTACATTTAAAAGCAAAACAGGAGATAGAAGCATCAGTAGAATCAAAACAAGCTCAGGAGTCTCAGTGGAGGCGGCTGAAATGATGACATCATGGGGATGGGATTTAAAGGACAAGAATGGGGGTGTAGGATTAGTCGGGCTGGGGAAGCTTTCCCTTCTCCCCAATCAACAGTATGTGTAGTGTGTGATGAGAGACAGTTATGGCATATAAATCACCGTGCACAGTTTGAGGTACACTTTTTAAATTTATAGGAGGAACTCGCACACAGAAAATCATCTTGATGACAGTTGATAATTCACGCTTTCCCTGTGAGTGGAAAGTGCAAAAATACTGTGTTTTCCCTGTCAGAGATGTAAGGATCCTAAAAGCTGTCTCCTGTATTGAATAGGAAGAAAAGGCCTTAGAGAGGATGATGTTGTTGCTGCTGCTTTTTTTGTTTGTTTCGTAAATAAAACAAGAGATATGAGTGGAAGGACAAAAGCAAGGAGAAGGAAGGGTTGGCAGGCAAAGAGAGGAGGGGAAAATATCACAGAAAGGGGAAATAGATTTTTTCTAAAAGTTTGTTAGGGTGGAAAACATGCATGTTAGAAAGTAAAGTTGAATAGGTAAAACTAAGGAGGTAGGCTCTGGAGAAGAGGGCTTGATTGGTATTTTTCTCTTTGATTTAAGGCAAATGGTGGATGATCTACTTTGAAGAGTGAAAGGGACGAGAGAGAACACAAAAGCAATGCACACAGGTAGGATGTAGGGCAACTGTGACGTGCCAGAGCGGCCCTGCCGCAGGCCAGGGAGACCTACTAAGGCAAAATACACCCACCTCTCTTCTTGGTCTCACCAAACATTCAACAACCTTGAAAGGTCACAGACGTGTTCAAGCATTTCACCCAGCTATTGCAGAATACACACAATACTACTCAAAGTAATTTACAGATTCAATGCCATCCCTGTCAAAACACCCATGACATACACAGAAAAAGAACATAATCTTAAAATTTGTATGGAACCATAAAAGACCTCAAAGAGCCAAAGCCATCCCGAGCAAAAAGAACAAAGCTGGAGGCATCACACTACCCAACTTCAAAATACACAACAAAGCCATAAAAGTCAAAACAGCATGGTACTGGAATAAAAACAGACCCCTAGACCAATGGAATAGAATTGAGAACTCAGAAATAAATCCACGCCTTTACAGCCAAATCTTTTTCGACAAAGGTGCCAAGAACATACATCGGGGAAAGGATGGTAAATGGTGCTGGGAAAACTGGATATAATATGTGGAATGAAACTAGATCCTGATCTCTCACCATACACAAAAATCAAGTCAAATGGATTAAAGATTTAAACCTAAGACCTGAAACTGTGAAACTACTAGAAGAAAACACTGGGGAAACTCTAGGACATTGGTCTGAGCAAAGATTTTATTTTGAGTCAGACCTTAAAAGCAAAGGCAATCAAAGCAAAAATGGGCAAATGGGATCACATCAAGCTAAGAAGCTTCTGCACAGCAAAGGAAATGGTCAAAACAGTGAAGAGACAACCCAATAATGTCAGTGCACTCTGGGACATAATAGCTGTCCCTAGTTGTCTGGTATCTGCTCCTGGGGAAGAGTAATCTGGAACGTGAGAACTCCATAGAGCAGTTGGTTAGGGCGATAGGCTCTGGACTGGTTTGTCTGCATACGAAAAGCAAGCTCCCAGGCCTGTTGTTAGCTATCTCTCAGAATTAGCCAGCCCAGGACAGGGCAGTCCCTGTAGGGTCAGCAAGACCCCAGCTAGAAATTATGATTCCATAGACAAAGAGCTGCACATTGTGCTTTGTGAAGAGTAAACAGTAAACCAGGGTGCCCAACTATGAAGATGATAACTGATCTTACCCTATTCTTGTCAGGAGGTTTTGCAACCCCTCATACAAACTAACCACAGTTGGGAGGAAAATAGCGAAGTCACGATTTCAAGATTAGGATGCCACAAATTCCCATTAGAGGCTCCCCGTGGGGTCAGCGAAGCAAAGTGAGTATAAACCAACTGCTCCCAAACACAGTGTTATTTTCCCTACCAGTTGCATCGAGGTGGCAGGATTCCTTAAAAGGCCACAAGTGGCATTACCATCCTACAAATGGTGCATTCTCTCTCTGGATTAGGCCTTCCTCTTCTAACGTGAGGTTCTCAGTTTTATCAAACCACCCTCTCTCCAGAAGAATCTTTGGAAAATGATGAATACTTTGTATCTATTATGCTTTTCCCTTCCAAAATAAGAAATAACTAATGAATAAGAAACATTTTTAAAAAATAGTACATTCTTTCTCAAATCTTCACTTCTGTAGTGACATATACACACATATATATACACACACATTTACATATGCAGTGTATATATGTGTATAGACATACATATACACACATATAATAGTACATGTGTGTACATATATGACATATATCCACACATGAGAAACCTCCAAGGAAAGCAGCTCTACTTAAGGAAACCCCAGCTCCTGTTTCCTCCTCCAGTGAAGTTCACCCCACCGTGTCGCACGCAGAGACAGCACCCCGCTGTCATCTCCAGAGATGGCAGCTAACGTGTTCATGGGACATGCTACGGGGCAGCAAAAATTCCAGGCAAATGAAAAAACAGCATCTCGTAAATAAGAGCAGCATTGTATCCGATAACATGCATAACTTTAATAGGCACGGAAAAGTCCAACCCTTTAAATTAGTGTGAGAATTATAACCATCGGCCTTTGTTATGGAGTAGAGTCTTAGAGAATATGAAAATATGACCATGGTACTGATATGCTAATAAGCTTTCTACACTGTTGGACGGTTTAGCTGTGGATAGACTAAGGTTGGCAGCAGATGAATAATTGCTCTGCATGTACTAAACATAACAGAGCAGCAGAGAACTTCATCATTTGTCAGCTTTATTTGTTTAAATGAGAAAAATGCTGACAGCGGTTATTGCTATAATCCCCTTATTTATCAGATAGGAAACACTAGTTACTCTTAGCAGGTCTAATCCTATTGGGAGACTAGAAGTTAGAGAATTTTCAAAGTAATTGAAGGTATAGGCTTCGCTGTTCAAGGAAGAGAAATATATAAAAGAGGGCAGGAAAGAAAGAGGGAAAGAGAATTAAAATAATTTATTTCTGGTCCACTTTTAATAAAAGGGCTACAGTCTTAATCTAAGATCCCAACTTGTTTTGGAGAAAATAGAGACTTCTGGACCAGTATTTAACATTCAGGACCAGGCCAGCTCCGACCTGGTACTACTAACACCTGGCCCCGAGCCTGTTATCACCTGCTCATGACCACAGTGACGCAGGACTGTCACAACGTCCTGCCCTGCTTACTGCTGCCAACCAGCCCCCAAATACACCTGGTGACTTGGGAGGACCTGGGAAGAGGGTGACACAGTTCTCAAAGGCTCACCTATCCTCTCCGCCTCATGTTCCCTAAGCAAGATGCTCAGTTTACCAAACTGAATCACTAGATCCAACAAAGAAGTGAGAACCCTCTTCTCCTCTAAGACGTTCTTCTTATCCCCAGCCACACAGAAGCAGTCAACGACTAGCCAACTAGGTTTCCTGGTTGAATTGTTTTCTCATCCCAGTCTCTGTGCTCTGTTTTCCTGGGCCCTTTCTCCCACACTGCACCTCACACCTGCTCTGTCCTCCCCGTTTTCTGCATTGTAATGATTCACAGTCATTTGGGAGAATGATTCAGAGAACGATTATTCACCGTTTTGTAAACAAAGCTCAAAAAAACTATTCCAATGCAACTTCATGAGCAGCACAGGGTCTTAGGAGAGGAAAAAAATTAACTTCCCATGAAAAGCAACAGTCCCTTGCATTCTAGATCTTTCTCTAATGGACCATCATCACCTCCCTAAGTATTTCAGCCCGTCTCATACCTGGACTTGTTCCGAGGTAGTCCTTTCTTACTATCTCCTGAGCAGACAGAAAACAGCCCGTTCAGTGGGATGAAGCGAGTCCACCACTCATATAAGGGAATGTTTTCCAATTATCTCTAACTGGTTCAAGACTAGAGCCTAGAAAATAGGCTTGAACAATGGGAAGCTCTTTCATATTTTGAATATCACTGTTATTATTGATATTTACATATATTTATTAATACCATCACATGCATTATCTTATTTCATCTTAACACTATGTTACTATTATTTCTACTTTTGGTATTACTATTTTTTCCCAGGTCCTATACCATAAGAAACAGATCAAAGATGTCATAAGGTTTGCAATGCATATTTATTTGAAAAAATAATTGTTGAGTGCCTCACATGTACCTGCCACTGTGCTAGGTGCTGAGGATATTATGACAAGCAGATGATCAAGACCTCTGCCCTCAATGAGCTCTGAGGCTGGAGGGGGAGAGATTTCAACCTGCCCCGAGAAAGCTGCGTGACAGCTGCTAAGACGCCAGAAACCCAGACTGCTACAAGGTCACACAAGAGGGGCTTGTAACCTCTCTATGGGATCAGGAAAAGCGTCTGGGGCTGGATACCATCCTACCTAAGACCGAAGCTCTGACGCCATCCAATATAAAGCTTGGTTTTCATTATAAAACAAGGCTCTAGGCTTCTGGTATGAACACATGCATCTCACAAATATTTGAAGTTTCAAAACCGAGATATAGGGAAGAAATGTCATGGAACTGTGTCTCCATATCTTGGAGGAGCTTAGATATCTTCAGGCCAATATGCTGCCAAAAATAGTAAATTAAATATAGATAATTAAAAGGCAGAATGATATTTCATTTTACTGGCAGATGATTAATTAGGGCTAAATATCTTTTACCACCTCATCCTAGCAACAAGATAAAAATGTATTTTGACAAAAAAAAAAAGTCTCCCTCTGAATGTGCATGTACACTACGCCTAATGAATGCTCGTTAGCTTCCCTGGGATAATAAGCACTCCACATTTCCTCAAAAGCACCACGAATTCAGTCTTAAGTACAGAAATGAAGAATACACTCAGATTCTCCAGTTCCTTCCACACCAGAGATTACAATTAATCAGCTCAGAGGTATCTGGCAGAGGAAAGCAAATTAACTTGATAGCGTTGTCTCCTAATAGCAAGATGGGGAACTTACAAGGTGGAAGTGGACATGGTAGGGTTATTTAAAGGATAGTGGAGTCATCACAGCTCACAGCAACCTCAAACTCCTGGGCTCAAGCGATCCTCCTGTCTCAGCCTCCCGAGTAGCTGGGACTATAGGCATGCGCCACCACGCCCGGCTAATTATTCTATTTTTTGTAGAGATGGAGTCTCGCTCATGAGACCGGGCTGGTCCCAAACTCCTGATCTCAAGCGAGCCTCCTGTCTCAGCCTCCCAGAGTGCTAGGGTTACAGGCGTGAGCCACCACGCCTGGCCAAGGGCTAACTTTGATTGAATACTTGCTACACATGAGTCGCTGGGCTAGCGTGTCATGTTAGGTGCTGTACTTCTCACAACAATGAAGGAGGATACAATTATTACTGCTATTTTACACATGGAGAAAATGAGATGAAAGGAAGCTGAGTAACACATGTACCCTAAACAGTTTGTAAACGAAGAGCCAGATTTCAAACATGGTGCCACCTACCATTGACACCATGCTTTTAACCTCTATGCTATCGTCAGATTTGTGTGTGTGTGTGTGTGTGTGTGTGTGTGTGTGTGTGTGTGTGTGTGTTTCTGTCTCTTCAGATCTTTTAATTCCTACTTCAAAGAAATAAACATACTTCTTAATGTTGTATCCACAGACAAAACTAAAAAAGTCCAAAGACATCGGTCAAGAAATTAGGGGTTTGGAACAACTCTCTGGTCAATATCAGGACTTGTTTACTAAATCATATAAAGTGATTTGCTATTTTCTATCATTGCTAAGGACAGAATGAAAGTAACTGGTCTATATTTTTTTTTTTTTTTTGGTAGGTAAAGGTTAAATTAGACACAAGAGACAAGACCTTCATACTCTGCCACAGGTTATAGAGAGAATTTGTAATATTTTCCTGAAAACCTTTTAAGAATATGTCAGTTTTCTCTCCGAGAAACACAGTAACGGACAAGATGACATCTACGGCGGGAAAGGAGAATGCTTCTATAAAAGTGAGTTTGAAACCCACAAACTGTCAATGGGACACTTGAGAGAATGATTATTTCTGTGTTCCGTGGTCTACAGTATATGCTTCCCAAATGTACCTTGGTGATTTGTGAATCACTGAGAGTAACATCACATTAATGGTTTTCTGGAAGATACTATATTCAAATCCCCACCCCCAGAACAGCAAAGTTCTGAGATATAAACGTTTAAAATGCAATACATTTTTATGTCCAGTCTTCTTTTTCATTAACCTTTCATCCCCAGAGAGTGACTCCAGTTGTTTAAAAAGGAAACCACACACAACGAAGTCCCTGAAAGGATATTCTTTAAGAAGAAAAATATTAGTTTACCAGAGTTGAGACTTTTCCCATAACACATTGGAATACACATTATTTCACTCATTAAAGTTCGATATCTCTGAGGTAGAATAAGGCAAGAGCCACAGAGTGTCGTTGAGGGAACTCTTGTTTTTATTGAACCATAAAGAAGTGGTTTAGCCTATTGATAATTTAAGCTTCCCACAGGCGACATAATCCTAATTGCCTAGATGTGTTTGGCTTGTTGTCGTTTGTTGTTGTGTGTATGAGTGTGTGTCTGCCTATTACACTAAAGCTCGTAATTTCTGTGTTACTGAACACTCCATCCTTCTCACAGGGGCATGATTCCTGGGCTGAGATTACTTCTCAACTCTAAGCGTCCAGATGTTAACAGAGGAACAGCACAAGGAAGAGTTCCCATATTTCCAAATGAAATGAGGCAGAACAAATGAAAGAGGATCCCTTAGCTTGTGCAGAGAACTCCAAGTGTACATTACCAAGAGGTATAGCCTTGTCTGTGCAAGCATAGTAACTCATGTCAAATAAATCGTACTTTTTGCAGGAAAGAACTCTAGCACTGGGTTTTTCAAGCTAAATTGCATGAAAACATATAATCCTTTTTCTTCTTATTTGAACTGTTAGACGACAGGGCCAAATTACCAGAAAGACCAAAGGCAGTTTGCAGCCTTTAACAACTGAAAGGACTTATTGCTTCCAATTTAGGACACACAAGATTCTGTGTCTACTCTAAGCACTCCCAGGTCCTATGCATTTCCCATTAGTTCTGTGAAGCAAGCAAGCCTGGGAATGAAAAGAGTATCAGCATCTTCTGGAATTTCAGAAATGGAGAGCACATTTTCCAAAGATATATAAGGAGTTACTTCCAACAGGACTTCAAATAACATGGACAGTTCTCTGTCTCTCTGGTTAAATGTGGTCCCGCTGTCCTTGGCTTCCAGGTGCCATTCACTTCTACTGGACTGGCAGGAATTATTTTACAGATCCAATCAAAAGCCATTAAGTCTGTAAAGGTACTCAAGCCCTGTTCTCCAGCTCGGCGTTGCAGCACCCAAGGGAGGTAATGCATCCATTTTTCAATACCTGAGGCCACTTCATTTCCAACCTTAATTGCACTTATGTGTTGGTTTGGGGTATAATATCTCCACTCATCTTGCTCTTGTTGCCACTATTCCACTATTAATCCAGAGCTTAGGAAACGTAATTGCAGTGTGTGGTAGACAGCGATTTTCATTAACTACACAGAAGAAAACTGTTTAGGGAGAGACATTTCTTTTCTATTGATTCAATCAAAATGATTTGGAAGAAAAGGTTGCGCTTATTAAATTCTGTTCAGAAGGTAACTGTTAAAATTTAAATTCTTTCTCAACAGCTTTTTTTTAAAAAAATTGGTACATAATCTCTTCGGATTTTGTCATTTATGAATGTTGTGTTCTGCTCAGTTCCTTTGAAATATGTGATGTTTTGGGGCGGGGGGGGGCCTTTTCTTAAAAAGGAAGTGGAGAGGAGGAGATTTCTTACATGGAGGTAGGAGGACGTAATCAACAATGCTATCCGCATGCCATGGAGTTGCCTAGCAATGCCACGGGAATTAAAAAGGAGAAGCAATAACAAAACAGAGGGCTGAGAAATTACAAGAGGGTGCACTGTTAAACTGGCTTGCAATACTTCTCAAGAGGTCTTTAAATGAGCATGGAATAAGATTTTCCTAGCAGTGGTATAAAAACTAGCTGGTCATTTTTCACTCTTCTTTCACTGTTCTTTATATTTCATTTCAAACAGTTTACCCAATGGGATTCTGCTATTCTGAGTTCATTACTAGGCAAACTCTAGGACAGAGACATCTGACATCTGAGGACAAAACATACAGCCTCACTGAGGCACTGGTATTCGAGTCCTTTTTAGTTGGACTAATTGAGTATAAGATACATAAGCCTTTCACAGTCTGCTGTTGTTGGTAGGCTATTGCTTATATGGCAGATGTTGTCCCTCTGTTGCCCTCTCCCCAATTCCAGAATCTTCCTTTGAGTTTTTCATGCTAAG
>RJWJ010034134.1:0-17453 GCA_004363605.1 Indri indri | reverse complement strand
ATCCTGGTTCAGTCTTCTACATGTGGCTATCCAGTTTTCCCAGCACCATTTATTGAATAAGGATTCTTTTCCCCAGTGTATGTTTTTGTCTGCTTTGTCAAAGATTAGGTGGCTATATGAGGATGGTTTTATGTCTGGGTTCTCAGTTCTGTTCCACTGGTCAATGGCTCTGTTTTTGTGCCAGTACCAAGCTGATTTTTTACATGGCACTTTCTGTTCATATCTGTCTCCACTCCATTTGTTATTTTCCTTAATTGTAGTTGCTTGGCTGACTTTGGCAAATGAGTAGCTTGTTGATGAAGAGGTTTCAGTGAAAGCATCCACAGGGCGAGCCTATAAAATTTGGCATATGGTAAGCATTTGATACATCTTTATTCAATGGAGGAGCAATGATGAACAGGGCTCTTTCCAAGGAAAGCTGCTTCAGAAATCTGTTTTCCCAGCACCCAAAATGATCATACTATAGTGGGCAGACTCACACTAACCAAGATGACAGAGAGTGTAGTCTAAACCAGAACACCAATTGATTCCTTTCTTATGGTATGTGACACTGTTAAGGGACCGAAGGTCTTTTATTTTAGATAACACGTATTTTAGGAGCACCTGCGGGAGAAAAATCATATTCAGGTTTCTGGGTGAACATGGCATCAGAAGAAGGGGAGTGGCAAAATGGCAACATCAGGTATGAGCCTATCACTGTAATACAAATACAACTACCACTGTTAGTCTTCTTGGACTAGGGCAGCCTCTCTCCTAGACTAGGCTTGAAAGGGTACTGAGAATTTTTCCTTGATAACTGTATTATTCATCTATTGATACATAGCAAATAATACAAACTTAGTGGCTTAAAACAACACACAATTATTATTCCACAATTGCCATTAGTTAGAAGTCTAAGTACAGCTTAAGTAGGTCCTCTGACCAGGGTCTGAGCTGGCCTGTGTTTCTTTATAGAGACTAGGGTCCACTTTGAAGATCACATGATTGTGGTAAATTCAATTCCTTGAATTTGTAAGAGTGAGTTCCCCTTTTCTTACTGGCTGTCAGCAGGGGGCTCTTGTCAACTCCTAGAAGCTTCACTTAATCCCTTAGCACGTGGCCCTCTCGAAGGCCCTTTCACAACATGGCAGCCTACTCATCACCTTTGACAAATAACTTAATCAAGTCATGCAACTATCCCTTAACATACACAAGCTCCACCTACACTCAAAGGAAGGAGATTATACAGGGTGTGTACACCAGGGGACTAGAATTTGTGGGACCAGCTTAGTATTCTTCCAATCATAACAGCTCCCTTTGTTTTATGTGGTGTAGCTTAATGCAGTGGCCCTTCCTTGTGGCTGCAGGGTGGTCTCATCTGAAGGTTTTTCCAAGTACAGATGTTTAGATTCTATTCTTAAAATTCAGATCCCCAACTGAGGCAGGACTAGGGCATTTGTAATTTTAAGTTCCATAGGTGATTCTGATGATAATACAGGTGGCAAATAGTTTGAGTGCCTTTCCTGTTCAAGCTCTGAAATCTGATCCATATGCATCTGAATCATGATTTTGAATCCATAATTTACTAGCTATGTGACCTTGGGAAAGGCAATTAATCACTCTAAAACTTCGTTGCCTTATGTGCTAAATGGGGATAAAGAAAGGATAATTTAATCTCTGGTTGTCACACAAAGTTTAATTAAGCCTATGCATGTATGATGGCTAGCATATGCCTGGCACATAGCAAGTGTTCAATTAATATAGCTATTATTATTTTATTATATAAATGACATATTTTCCTCCTTATGGACACTGAAAGTTGGCAAGTTTGTACTAGCTGCCTATTCTATTTCTTTAGGGAGTCTATATAGACAGCTGATCTCTTGTATCATAGGATACTTAAGAGTTTTATAGTTTAGCTCACAGATAGTGAGCTAAATATGGAGACAGAAATTAGGCAAATCATTTTTACCTTCAAGTCATGTGTACAGTGAGATTTGCCATTACAATGGTATTGGGAACACCTAGCATCTCAAAAGCATCATAGTCATACTCACCGCAAGCCTTACAGCTACTGTTTTTTACCCACTTGTTCACAACATGTAGACCTGACTTCTTATTTTTATCTAAGCCTAGTATGATAATAGAGATTATTTGTGTAAACAATGAAATAAATTTCTCCGAACACACTAATTGGTTTCATTTCTTCTGTAACCGTATTGAAGACCAAAAGAAAAACTGGCCTGCCTTATCAGCAATATAAAATCTTGCCATATTGAAATCATACCAAAAGCTGCTCATTCAGATCAGTATTCAGCTCAGATGTAAGGCAAATGTTTTTCACCCTGTGAAAGTCAATTTTCAAAGTACATATTTCTTTCTTAACAAAGTACATATTTCTTTCGAAGGCATTGCAAAACAGTGTTATTCTCTCTTGTGGATACACAATAAATACTTATTGACTGGCAGAGATTTTGACTATGATGGAAGCCCATACCAAAAAAAAATTAAAACTCTATTTTGATACTTATACTCAAGAGATTATTCTTGGCTAGACTTAATGTAAGAATTCTGCCACAGATGTTGTAACTGTGAGAGGTAAATCAGCATAAGGGGAATGGCACTATAGCAGATACCAGGTATCTGAGACTCAGGTTCTAGCTTCAGCTTGGCTATCTGCTAGCTGGGTCAAATTAGGAGAAATTTTTTAACCTTTCAGAACTTTAGTTTCTTGTTATACAAAATGGGAAAATTCTTCCTGCCCACGTGATTTAGAAGATTATCATGGAAGTCAAATGATAACGGGTCTGCAAAATTCTTTGTGGATTGTAACACATTTTGTGAATGCTGCTACTGATGAAGATAACTGAAGAGGACTACAACAATCATGATGATTTTAGGGAGATTTCAATAAACACGATAAATGCCATAGAGTTGATTTTTCTCCATCAAGCCAAAGCGATAGTGGAGGTAGTTGAGATAATTTTGCCCATGCACACCACACATAAGAACATGCTTTTGGTGTTGAACCATGTTTGACTCTAAAAAAAGGAATTTTTCATCATGTGGGAAGGGCTGAGAGGGGATACCTTTGGGGCTGGTACAACTTTTGATGTGCCTGTACTAAGGGGGAATGAATTCTATGTGTTCACCAAATTTTTATTTTCTTCATGAGAACACAGGAAGACAACATTATCCATAACTCTGTTCCCCTCCCTCTTTACATCTAAAAAAGACCATGTGACTGAGTTTTGGGCAAAAAAATGTGTATGCCAGTGATGTACATCACTTCCATTTTGGCTTCTAAAATCCTTTGCACAATCTTCCATGCTTTTGTTCTCCACTTCCTCCCTCTCTCCTTGCGACTAGAAGTAGAAGACTATGACATGATAGTCATGACTTATCACATGGAGAAAGCTTCCCACTAGGAACAGCTTTGGATGTGTACTAAGGGAGAGATAAGTATTTGCTATAGTAAGACACTCACATTTTTCAGATTGTTATACCAGCTAACATTTATTACCCTGATTGACATAAATCCTCAAACTTCATAGCTTGTGCCACATTTTTGTTGCCCTAACTTTGACAAATATTAGACTGATACCTTGTTAATAATATTTTTCCCCATAGTAAATCCCAAGGTTAATTGCGTTTCTGGAAAAACATAGTTCATATTATCTATTAATGTGTTCAATCAGGTCATATTCTCAGAGAGCAGAAAATCATAGAACTTTAAGTGTGGAAATTTATATTCATCTAGTCATTTATCTTCCCTCAAAACATGCACATGCACACACACATAAAAATTTGGGGGTATGGCTGCCACTATCATGCCAAAAAGAAGAACAAGTCTTATTAATAAATAGCTTGAAAGAACTCTCATTGAGTTACTGAGATTCATAACCAGTGTCAATTTGCCAAGAGGCTACCTCCATCTATTGTGTGACCTTGAAAAAATCCTTTAATTTATCTGACCTTCAGTTATTGATTTTTAAAATGAGGGTCCTGTTTTCTTCACAGGCGGTTATGAAAGTTAAATGTGATAATATATACAGAAACAGAAAACCATAAATGCACTTCTAAATGTCAAGTATTTTAATTATTCATCAATAGTTGTCGTCATGTGATGTCATGAAAGTTTGTCTAGATCCATGGTTAAGAGTGGTTTCAATTCTGTATTTAATGCAGACACTAACTCATATAATGAACCACTCCCTTTTGTTCATTGGAAATTTCCAAATCAACTAACAATAAAATATCCAGAAGCAATCAAATAAATTTATTACAAGATAAGAAAACCTTATAGTGTAGTGTACATAAGAACAGACTCTGAATTTAGAATGATTTGGTTTCATCTGTAGCATCACTTGTTGCTTGTTTTGTGATCTTTGACAAATTATTTCTCCCCTCTGTGCCACAGTTTCCTCATATGAAAAGTACATGTAATAATAGTCTTCGTCTTATAGGATTGTTGTGAGGATTATTTGTTGAAATGTATAAAGTGCTTAGAATATTGTCTGGTACAAATTAAATATATATCATAACATAGCATTATATTTGGGTTGGATTTACTGTTTTCCATCTATCCTCCAAATTCTGGATTAAAAGTTACTTGCCATATTACTGAATGAAAACCTTGCCCTACTTATCACAATGTGAGGAATTCTCCTTACCTTGCCATTTAATTTTCATTGACTTTACAGTAGGCACAATTCAATACAGTTTTTCAAACCATGCCATAATTTTTATTGAACTCTAAAATGTATCCTAATAAATTGAGATGGCTTCACATGGCAAGGGGATTCTGAAAGATGGCTGCAGTATCCTGTAATATTACAGCTATTAACATTGACCTGAAGCACATCTCTGGAAAGCACTGTTTCCCAATGTTAGCACCTGCTGTCACCAGCAGAGCAGTCATGTTTGAGTGAGACGAAACATGTGTTGCTGCTGCCTCTGCACCTGGCACACACTGAGCGCCCTTCTCTCTCTTTCCAGGTATGTACATTCACATATTTAAGACTTCATAGGAGCAAAGATATCATAAATACATACACATCATTACACTTTCTGTTTTAAATAGCCCTGTAACAGTGACCTTTTTCTGTTCTCATAATATGAAAAAAATTGAAGACAGTAGAAGTGATTTATATTCCTAGCATGAGAAAAGTAAAATGCGAAAAGGGTAGATATTCAAAAATCTTATATTACTAAGAAAAAGCAATATCCCAGAAAGAAAGGCCATTTTTATTCTGCATTTAGAGGTCTATTTTAAAAGTGATAGTTATGGTTAGCTGAATAATGCCCCCCCGCCAAAAGGTGCTCATGTCCTAATCCTTGGAACCTGTGATGTCACCTTACATAGCAAAAGAGACTTTACAGATATGATTAAGGATGTTGTGATGGGGAGATTATACTGGATTATCCAGGTGGGCCAGATTTAATCACAGTGTCCTTATTGGAGGAACACAGAAAAGTCAGGAAGAGAAGGCAATGTGTTGCGGGAAGCAGAGATTGGAACAAGGCATCCACAAGTCAAGGAATGCTGGCACCTTCTAAAATCTGGAAGAAATAAGAAATAGATTATCCCCTGGTGCCACCAGAAAGAACATGCCCTAATACCTTGATTTCAGCCCGTAAGATTCATTTCCAACTCTTAACCTCCAGAACCATAAGAGAATAAATAGTTGTCGGTTTAAGCCACTAAACGTGTGTTATTTTTTTACGATGGCAACAGAAAAATTAATACAATAGGTAATATCTGAATGAAAGGAATACACAATGCAAAATAAAGGAAAACCCCAGATTTTTCTACAAAAATATGTCTTTATTCTTCATTTCCAACTTCTCTACTCCCATTCTCTGCTGAGCCACTTCATATATACCACTTCCCTAAACTAGCTCTTAGCAAGGTAAGTAATAATTTCTACTTTCCCAATAAGACTGGTAACTATTTTATCCTGACTTTACTCAACTCATTGGCAGTATTTTAGTTGAGGATTCCTTCTCTTAACACTTTCTTGTTTATTTATTCCCCTTCCTACCTCTTGTTTCTGCACAATCTTTGTTGTTTTCCCCTTATCTCCCTGATCTCTATATGTTGGAATGATCCAAGACTCAGTCCTTAGACTGTTTTTGTTCTATCCATATTAATTTCCTAGATGTTCTCAATTAATCCTACTTATTTAAATCTACTTTTGTTGAAGAATTCCTATTTTACATATCTGGCAACACTGCTGGCTTGAACTTCAGATGCACACGTTCAACTGCCTATTGACAATTTTCATTTGAATGTCGTGATAAATTATATTTTATGAAAAAATGGTAATAGCAATATTTCCAATCTCACACATTCTACTAGAACCTTTAGAATCTTGCCATTCCCTCAATCAGAGGTGGTGTCTATTTCTTTTGTACTTGAACCTGAATAGAGTTTTGCTATGCTTCCACAAAATTATATGGCCTAATAGATATTGTGTAATGCCTAAGGCTAGGTAATAAAAAGAAACCGGTGGTTTGCTTTCCTCTTTCTCTTGTTACTTCTGTCCTTTTAAATCAGCCACCATGCATGAGAAAGCCCAGGCTATGTGAAGAGGTCACTTGCAATTGCTCTGGCTGATGGTCACAAGCAAGGTCCCTGCTGACAGCTAGAATAAGTTACTAGACACAGGAGTAAGTGAAGTTTGAGATCATTCTAGCCCCACATCATTGAGCTACCCCAGTTAACACAGTGGAACAGAGATAGGCTAGGCCCACCAAGCCCTACCAAATACTGGACTTTTGGGCAAAATAAATGTTTTAAACCATTAATTTATGTTTTCTTTTCTTTTTTTTTTTTTGTCCAAAAGCAAATAACTGGAAAAAACAAATCATAAGCACCTGGAACTTAACTTGTACAAGCTGAATTCCTATTTTTCCTTCCATGCCACATACACCTGGCCTTCCATAACCTTCCCCATCTTAGTGATGACTTCGTCCTTCTAGTTGCTCAGTCCAAAACAATTGGGATCACCTTTGACTTCATTGTCTTTTCTGTACCACATCTAAAATGTAAGCAAAATTTTTCAGCACTACCTTCCTAGTATAGCAACATTCAACCCCTTCTAATTACTTCCACTGATACAACCTTGTCCAAACCACCATCATCTCTCATCTCATCTCGGATTCCCAAATGCTTTCACCTATGTCCCTCTGTTGTCTCTTCTCAACATAGCAGACAGAATGATCATTTGTAAAGTTAGGTCAGATCCTGTCATTGTTCTGCTCAAAATCCTCCAATGAGTCTACACTTCACTAACAGTAAAAGCCACAGTCCTTCCTGTAATGGACAAACCCCGCAAGATTTACAATCCCTTCACTCTCATCTACTTCTCTGACCTCATCTCCCACTATGCTTTCCCTTGATCATTCTACCTCACCACATAGACCCTGCTGATGCTCTTCTAATTCTCTAAGAACCCTCCTTCCTCAGAACCTTTGCATGTGCTCTTTTCTTGCCTGGAAAACTCTTCATTTACTTCAGTTCTCTGCTCATTTATCATCATATTGGTGGCAATCATATAGAAAAATAAAAATTCCCCATTCTTACCCTAGTACTCTCTGTATTTATCTTACCCTGTGATAGTTTTATCTGGATCACTTAAAATGAACATATAGTATGTTTTACTTATTCATTTATGCTCACCTTTCCCTTCCCCACTAGAATATAAGATCCACATAGCAAGAACTTGGCATTATTTGCTGCTACATACCTAGTGTACTGCATCCCTAGCTACTATATCTCCCTTGTTTTGGCTATCTTCTAAGCTGCTCCGATATATGGCATTCACTATTTGTCCCTACCTACTTGTTTTCCTACAACAAAAGTGAAAGTATCTCCTCCAAGCTCAATTTTTAATTGAGTCTTCCCTGACCATCAATCCCTCTGGCTCTGAGTGAAGACTCTGGGCTCTTCAAGACGTAGGTAGTTTAAAAACACCAGTTGCCAAATATTATCTCCCTAGTGCCAGTCACCCACAATCACATGGTGATTTCTATTTCAATTACCTTATCTGAGATTGTCAGCCCAATGGGGAGACAATTTTTCAACCTATTTTCTTGTCTAGGAAACATTCTAGAGCTTTTTTTCAATTTAGTAAATATGAAATTGTAGTAAGATTCTTTCTGATGTATACTGGTATTAGATGAAAAAACTTAAATATACTGATCTGAAAAACAAGGAGAAATATAAAACCCCTGCCCTGAAAATCTAGCAGAGTTTTTGTGAGTATCAAAGGAGTTAATACAGTTGAAATTACTTTGAAAACTTCATAAACCATGTAAATGTAAATGGAAGTAATTAATCATGTTATTAATGAAATATGTGCATAATCATTGCATATTCATGTCTAACCAGGCAAGGATGAGTGACTGTCAAAAAATTAAAGAGATTTTTTTCCCTTTTAGGGAATTTTTTCTTTTGATGTGTCCTGAGACCAATCTATGTTTCAGCTGCTAAACCTAAACTGATGAAGACTCTGCTAGAAGCCACATTTTTTCATGATTATTTTAAACTGAGGTAGCCTGAGGGATAACTACAGGGTGTCAATAAATACACTTTCTTCATTTTTGATGTAATAAATAATTTGCTTGATATAAACTTCAATTACAAAACATTTAAGGTGGAATAGCCCTCTAGAGACAATTCAGCCCATTATCAAACTTCTCAGGAGAATTTCAATTCAGGTTGTGCCTAAACTAAAAATAATCTGATGGTCTGGGCCATCGAAAATACATCTCATATAATTGTGTTAGTAAGCAGAGTATGTCAACGATGGAGAAATGTTCTGGACATGATTCACCCAAGGCTCAAGTATCATTAGAGTTTAGACCATCTTGACTATCTTTAGGATTCTCTTACAAATTATTTAGTGAATTTTTACCCTCAAGAAGTTATCTTTTAGAACTTGGAATCTGGAGCTGGATTTCCTGTATTGGATTCATAACTCTTCCACTTAATAGCTATGACTTTGGGTAAGCAATTTAACTTCTCTGTGCCTCAGTTTCCCCATGCCTGAAATGGGTATATTAATAGTATTTATCTCATAGGAGTCTTATGAGAATTGAATGAGTTAATCTATTTGAAATGCTTAGCAGATAGATATTCAGTATGCAATCAATAAGTATTTTTGAATAAATGTATGAAGTCTGTGTTGTTTCCATTGTGGTTTTTTTTTTGTTCATATTTTGATGTTTGTTTTTTTTTTCTATTAAAATTATTCATATTAGTTGTCTTATACCCAGAAGTGGAATTGTGGGGTCATATGTTATATTTATCTCCTTTTTTTTGCCAGATAATGTCAACATGTTTTTTCAAGTTGTAACAATCTAAACCCCTACCAGCAGAGTATGAGTTTATTTTGCATTACATCCTGGTTAATCCTTTTTCTTGTCATAGACTTTCTTTACAATTATGTGAATGTGAAAAGTGTCTGTTTGTGGTTTTTAATTTTTCGTATCTGTTGATGGATAATGAAGTTGAGTATTTTCTAAATATAAAAATATTTACTGACATCTTCCATGAAATAGATATTTGTGAATATTGTACATTTAAAAAATTTACCTCAGGAAGAATTTCATTCATATTTCACATTGAACATTTATTGAATTTCAATAGTGGTTTGTTTTCCCTGTTGATACAGTGATGAAAGAAACAGAAAAATCTTTTTGAAGAACCCCTGTCTTATGGAGCTTACTTTCACATGGGTGAGAAAGACAATAAGAAATATAAATAAATAAATTTTAGTTATCCTAAATTAGATAAATATAAAGTATATTCGTGCACTGAAATATTATACAGCTTTGAAAATTCAACTATATACCTCAATTAGAATCTCAAAAAATATATTTATTGAAAAAATTAACTCCAGAAGAATTTAGTCAATTCCATTCCATTAAACAAATTTTAAAAATAGGTAAAAACAATCAGTATATAAGTTTTTAGAGTAGATATCACATATGTGCTAAGATTATAAAGTTAGCAAGGGGATGCTTACCACAAACTCAGGACAGTAATTACTTCTGGGTTGGAAGGAAGAGGATAGACAAGAAAGAACAAATACACTGCTTATGCTCTATTTCTTAAGCTGAGTAGCAGGTACACAGGTGTCCATGTATTCAGTGTATTTTGAAACCAGATTATGTGTACCTTTTATGTCTTTGATGTGCTTCATAAATCAAAAAAAAATCTTCCACTTACAATGATAAATGTATCACTAAACATTGGCAAATATCTTCAAAGAAAAAAGTTCATTGGGATATTGACTAGATATTAAAACATAATCAATGTATATTCTTACCTCATATAAAACAGCACAGTAAGTTACAGATGAGTTAAAAATCAAATCATAAGAAATTTATAAGTTTTATTAGGTTTAGACTGTTTATGCTTCCAAGATTCAAATGGTACAACAAGAGGGAATCAATAGCTATTGATGAATTTAATGTCCAGATAGTCATGCTTGCTATTCTAACAGGTAACACGGTGGATGTGACAAAGAGCAGGCTTGCCTGTTATTTTGTAGAGATGTAAAGTCATGCTGTATATTTTCACATCAAATATGCAATGCATTTTAAACTTGGAAACGTACTGCTATGCTACATCCTTCCTTATCACAAAAATGGAGGTAACAAATTAAAGATAGTTATGCTGATTGCCTGACTACTGAAATTCTCTCTCTTTAACAAGACAAAAAAATAATACATAAATTTTATTCCAGGGTATTGTGAGGGTACAAACACTACAGTTACACTTTATGCCTTTGCCTCACCCAAATGCGGGTTTACGGCATGCCCTTCCCTCCCCCCCCTTAGTGCTCCCCATGTCCTTTAGTTGTTGATTAAAAAAAAAAAAATAAAAAATAAAAATAAAAAAAAAATAAAAAAAAAGAAAAAAAAATAATACATAAAACTCGTTGCTATTCGAAATGCTTATCCTTGAGGAATTCTGAATTTTCATGTAACTAGATAGGATAACTTATCAATTTAAGGCGGCATAAGGAAGTTTAGGTAAGTTTGGGTGAAATTATCCCAGTTAGGATACACAACTTTAAGGTGCATTGTCCTTTATATACAACATTACCATGAATTATACACCTGCACTGAGAGCAATGTATAACTCTTAAATTCCATGACTATTTTTACAAGAAGAATGTATTGTAGATTTATACCTTTGTATGACTCAGCGTAAAGGAAATATTTTCCTAGACTTGAAGCCAAGAGGCAGTGCCTGAGGTAATAGGAAATGTGAATTTAAGCAAATACATGTTGATAATAGATGTGACATGTCAAAATGCTTATAACCTTTAACTTCTATTAAAATAACTATTCTGAAGTCATTCTTTATATTTTCCGAAAGCCTTCTGATTAATCTAGAAATGTTATATTTCTTTTGCAAAATCAGTATTGGGCTTTATTTATCACATGCAATAAAAGTTTGAAATGTTCCCTCATGGGCTCATTAAATTCATCTGCAACTGCTTTCTGAATCTTTTTGTTGAAATATGCACAACATTTCAAAGTAAAGGAGAGCTAGCAGAAATAGCAAAGTATGGAATAGTAGGGAAGTCTGGTTTTCTATAACTCAACTGAGGTAAAGAAACCTTGGTTTCTTTCACAAGAGCTTCATGACTTCATAAATATGGTGACATAATGCAAGAAAATCAAACCATGTAGGCATGTCAAGCAGCAGGATATTTCAGGTAGGCATTGAGAAATTTCCTCAGTAAACTTTCTGGAAAATGCAGTTTCAGGAGATTGCCAAAAGAGAATGCATTATTTTTGGCAGTGGATACTTTAAGTGGTAAGACTATTGCTCAGTAATAAGGATGGAAAGTGTTGCATTTATCCATTTTCACACAAGTTTTTGTTCTATATAATGATATGAGAGGTAATATGGATTAAACCAAGGGTCAACAACTTTGTCTATAAAAGCCTAGATAGTAAATATGCTTAGTTTTTATTAGCCATCAGGTCTCTTTAACAACTACTCAACTTTGCCAGTGTAGCACAAAAGCAGCCATAGAAAATATGTAAATGATGGATGTGGCAATGATTCAATAAAAAGATATTTAATAAGACATGTGACAGGCAGGATTTGGCCCATGGGCCTTAGTGTGCCAAACCCTAGACTGAACTATTAGAGTGGAATCAACCCAAACTCAAAGTGTCTAGACTCAGGAAAAGATAGATAATAATAAAAATAACAATCAGCAGCAAAAATTGTTAATGATTGCTGTCAGGTATCATGAATGGGCAAGAAGCATCTTTACAAATCTGTATAATTTCCTCTATTAAATATGGAATTCAAACACCCAACTAAGTACAATGTTTAAAACTTTATTATCTATTATTTATGATACCCACAAAGAGGAAAACAAGCTCTAATATCCTGGGTCAAAGCTTGGCAGCCATATGAATTTGTAGTGTCTATTAATATGTGTTCATAATAAAAAGCTGCAGAGATTGAGAGGGCACCAGTCAAAACAAAGAACAGAAAAAGACTGAGTCTAATTAAATCATAAAGAAAAGTAAAAATTATGCAGAGACTCATTATGTTGTGGAAAATATATTCTACTAAAATTTTAAAAGAGAGTTCCAACACACAGATGGCTCATACTTTATAATAGGCTCTATTTAGAGAGATAAACCATGATCTTCATAATACCCTTTTTTATTTATGAAAGGATCACATTTCAAAGCACAGGAGGGGACCTCAATGGGTTGTATTGTTCAGCCTTTTATCTGCAGTCAGGATTAATTAGTGTAATAGCTAGCATGTACCCAGTGCCTACACTGTGCCAGGAATTTTCCACATAATATCTCGAATCCTCACATCCTTTTAATCACAACTCTGCTACTTACTACCTTTATGACCCTGGGCAATGAACTCAATCTCTCTGGACTGCTATTTCTGAAATGGGTCCTCTGGAATCAGCCAGTCATCACTCCATAGAAGTCCAGGTAAAGTAGCTGGAGAAAAATGTATTATCTTTTGAAGGATTTGTTATCAGGGACTTAGAAACCACACTAACTATCTAAGAATAAAATGTATAGGGAAAATATGTTGAATCTAGAAAACTTGTTGAAATACTGAAGAAATTTGGGCGCCAAATGTGTACCTTATCTGGAAGGTCATTTGACCTAGGTCAGTCTTGGAGACCCAACACCTCTTGTCCACAATGGATGCCAGAGACTGTGGGGAGAAAAAGAAATAAAGATAAATCACATTTTTTCCTACTCTGCTTGGCATAATAGACTGTAGAATGCAGTGGCAATGTCACCTCATTTAACTTTGAAAATCTTTCACTGTGTTTTGGACTTAAGCACTCAGGATGTGCTAATGAATGCCATTCAAGGACTTGTCTCTGTTGATATTTCTTCTATAACATCACATTATATTAAAATATAATATCATATTTACTTTTTAGTCACATCTCCTCTCGTAATCAGGAGCCCGGGAGCTGTAACACAGTATTGGGGGCATGTTATTATTTACAAGTTAGACATTTGATGTAGTTTCATATACTGCTAGTTTCATGTCTCCAGCATTAAGTTCCCACAAGACATAGACCATGACCTTTGCTTCTTCTGGAATCTTGGTGCTTAACAATCTACTTGGCAAACAGTTGCCATTCAAGTGAAACTCTTTTTTTTTTTTTTTGTCCTTCATCTTTTCTATGAAAGACATTGTTTAAAGCACTAGAAACACAATGTAGAACAAAAAAAGTCATAATCTTGCCATTATAAATAGCTGTTAATTTGTAGTAGGGAGATGGATACCAGTTAAATAATAATACAGATAAATTTAAAATTGCAGTGTGATAAGTATTATCAGGGATCAGTGTAAAACAGGAATGTTGAGAATGGAAAATCAGATGTCTCTGACCGTCAGGAGTTTCTAGTCTAGGGCAAATCAAAAGATAATCATGAGAAACAGTGATAAGTTCAGAGTTGAGGAAAGAACAAGATATTGTTAGATCCCAGATGAAATACAGGACACCAATCCCTTTGGCAGTCAATCAGAGAAGGCTGTCAGAGGAGTAATGTTTTGGCTGACTTAGGAAAATATGAGTAGAAACAAAATTAAGTGGGATGGAGAAAGGAGTTTCAGACAGAGAGAAAAGCATGGAAAAAAGGGTGGAGATTGGAAACCATGTGATGTGTGAGGGCAATTGCAATCATTTCAGAGTTGTCAATGGATGGCCTTTGAGGATGGATCTGAGAAGATGTTTCTGGAGAGGATATTAGAGACCAGATTTTGAAGGGCTCCCTCTATATTCTGAGGTTTCTGAAAAGAATGTGGAAATAAAAAAAGGCTTTTAAACAAAGGGTTGATACAATCAGCTTTGTTTTTTTTAGATAAATTATGATGAAACCTTTATGAAAGTTGAATTGAAAATGTCCCAGACAAAAAAGATGATGAGGGCTGCTGCTCAAGTGGCCAATGTAGTATAAATATGAACAATATGACAATACAAAATATTAAGAGAGGTCAAATTTACAGGATTTGGTAATTGCTGTTTTGGGGGAGGGGAGATAGAGAGAGAGAGACAGAGAGACAGAGAGGAGAAGAACGAGAAGAAGAAGGAGGAGGAGAGGAGGACAACAACAAGTGGGAGGCAGAAGGGAAAAGGAGGAAGAAGGAAGAGGAGAAAGAAGAAAGAGAGAGGAGTAGAGAAGAAGGAGAAGGAAAAAGAGAGGGTATGGGTAAGGATAAATGAGAGGAATGGATCAAAAACAACGGGATGACTGGTGATATCCCTGAGAAAGAGAATATCGAGTGATAGTTCAGAAGAAGGATAATGTAGCAGATTTAATCGCAGGCTTTGGAAAGACATCACCTTGATTATTTATAGCCCAGCTGTGCCAATTATTTTCTGTGAGACCCTGGTTAAGGCATTTAATGCTCTTTTGCCTCAGTTTTCTCGTCTGTAAAAGGGAGATCTCATGACTTTGCTATTGAGAATAAATAGGTTAATGTATATAAAGTTCTCAGAACCACAGCTCTCAATAAGTAACCTATAAATGTGAACTGTTTTTATTCTTTAGGAGATAAAATTTGTTTGGGTTTGAATATGCTAATATTTAAATGTCTTTGGTATACCTATTTGAAAACGATTACATCTGCTTTTACTCACCACTACATCCCTAGAAAAGTGCCCTGTTTGTAGCAGGAATTTAAGATGTATTTGTTAGACAAATAGATAAATGAGTAAGTGCATAAGATATAGACTAGGCAATTAGACATGCATCTGAAATTCATGAAGGACTTAGGGATGGAGTAGTAGATGCGGTAATGTGGGCTGTGGGACTCGTTGAGATTCTCCAGAAAATTTCTTTAAGATAAGGAAAGCACAGATAAATGATTTAATCCTAGGAGATAGTAGCATTTAAGAGTCAGAGGTCACAGGAATAAAAAAGTATAAAGAGTATCAATAGAGCTCAGATAAGAACCAGGTAAATACGTATCCGGAAGCTAAAGTAGAATTTCCATGATATATTTATAATGTTAAGTACTGCAACATGTTTTAGCAAATTAGACCATAAACTTTCAAGCCATTCTTTGCTCCCCTAACTCCTCAGCAGATTTTATCCCAACCTCCTCTATGCTACCTCTACACTTCATACATATGATTACTCCTTCTCTGCAAACAGCACTGTATGTCTACCTTCCTTCACTATATTTTGAGCCACTTGAAGGAAAATACCTGGTCTTATACATCTGTATGTTTCTGGTATCAAGCCCAGTCCTTGGAATGTAATAGAGGGCTGATTGAATGCATCTTAAATGAACTATGTTGATTATATGTCACTAAACTAACTTGTCTCAAGGACATGAGTTTTTACATGAAGAACAAATAGCATTATTATTCATGCATATTCTAACCCCCACAAAACTGAATGGCTGAAAGGAAGAGTCCAAAAGTAAGGGGACTAATGCCATGTGGTACACTGAAATTTTATTCTCACTTGCTCATCCTATTGGGCTTTGGGGGGAGCATTCTCCACTTGGAATAAGCTTCAGAAGTGTTCAGTTTAAATATCATGAACCTGATGAAAGCTAGCATCTGAGCAACTTATTTGAACTTGACAGACACTCAATCAAGAAGCATTTAATAGGAGAGAGAAAAATGGCGAATTAGGGGTGACCTCCTGGCTCTCTGCTACCAGAGTGGGAGGTGAAGAACACGGACACCCACAGGCGAGTGAGGCACTCTCCCACAGGATCAGCTTCGTGAATCTACAGAGAAGCAGCAAGGGACAAGCAGTGCTGTGGAAAAACAAGGTGAAGTGGAGAAACGACCTTAAATACCAGAGAGTGTGGGTCAAACAGTGGGGAGTGCAGCTCGGGTCATCAGCGCCCGTCGGCGGGCTGGCCCGGGCAGTGAGATCTGACTCACAGGAAGACGACTCTTCCTTTACCAAACCCCACTCCCACGCAGGCTAGGAAGTGCCAGAAGTCAGTGAGAAGCGGGGGCACTGACCGACAGACATGCAGTGGGAAGTGGAGACAGGAACGGGGTCCATTTCGAATCCGCGGAAGCATGGCACTGGGTCCGCATCGGAGGGGAGGGACTGATCCAAGCGGGCGCTTCCCGGATAGGATGCTGCCCAAGCCCACAGGGGAGAGTTTGGAGACAGGCTTCTTGCCACAGGCGACTGCCAGGTCCAGATCAGGGGAGGGGAACTCCATAAAAGAGGCTCTGCCCGTGGAAATCGCTGAAAGTTTGGCGGGCGCTGGGAGGGACACAGCACAGAGTCCTACCGCGGATCTGTCCAGAGTCTCCATGTGTTGGGGGGGCGGCGGGCTCAGCGGGCAGCTCTGGGAGGCAGCTCTGGGAGATGGCAACGGTGGACCCCGGCTCCGGATGTCCTCCCAGTGCAGTCGGCTCCAGCACTGACTAGCAGTGGGTGGGCACCCGCCATGTGGGGAGCCCAAAGCCTCTAGACACTGGGGCTTTTTTCCCAGGCAACGGCCTGACTCAGAGCCGCTGCAGCCGCGGCAGAGCTGGTCACGCCCTACGAGGAGGAGAGGAGGAGAGTAGCACGCAAAGCCACTTTTTCTCCGGAATCTGGGGATAGTCTGCCCCAGCTGGCGACTCAAGCCCCGCCTCCGAAAGGGTGGAAAAGGGAGAAAGATCGATATTTCTGCAGAGTTTCCAGGTGGTCTCTGGCGGCCCTGTTCCATTCGGTCGCCACGCTGCCCATCAAGGTGACGGGGAACTGAGGGTGAACTGAGGGAGACCGCTTGTAGAACGGTGATCCAGGACACATAACCACCGCCTCTGCCAGGTGACTCGACCCCCCCGCCCCACCCCGCAACGCACCGCGCTAAAGGGCCTGCCTCCGCCACTAGGCGGAGTAAAGGGGTCATTTATTTTTTTATTTATTTTTATTTTTTAAATTTTTTGTAGAGCTGTGATCCAAGATGACAT
>RJWJ010034133.1:0-17453 GCA_004363605.1 Indri indri | reverse complement strand
GCGTCACACAGCAAACCAGAGCAGAGATTACACACAAACCAAAGTCTGTGACTACATTTAGTGAAAGAAAAGAGAAAAAAAGAAAAAAAAAAAAGGAAGACTAGAAGGGATGAATTTAATCACACACACACACACACACACACACACTCGAGGAGCAGAGCAAAGTGAAGTTGTGGGGTGCAGCAGGGAGAAGGGGTGACTCCATGCTGGAGATGCCCTGCCCTGGGCCCCGCACGTCTGAGAAGAGTCCAGAAGCCGTCCCTGCATGCAGCTAAAGCCATCCCCTTCTGTAGGCACATCCGTGAGGATCTCACCCACCACACCGTCCGTCATCACCCGGCTGGTGTAACCAAGAAAGCTCTGCCCTCCAATCACCAGGACAAAGTCACCAGTCTCTAATGCCCCTGATTGCCTGGGGTAAGTTGGGCTGGGTCAGGCCAGGCCAGCCCAGGCAGCCCCCGGGATCCCAGAACCCACCAGCACCCACGCTTTCAGGGGCTCAGGCTGAGAGCTTTAAAGTGCCCTGGACATCCTGGAAAGTGCCCACAAGAAACCACCATAGAACAAACCCTGGAGTGGGGGGCTGGGGTCTGCCCTGCCCCTGTGCAGCCCAGGGCCCTTCTATGGACTTCACCAATACAGCAATGGAAGCTGGGGGCCATGGCTCATGCCTGTAATCCTAGCACTCTGGGAGGCCGAGGCAGGAGGATCGCTCGAGGCCAGGAGTTCAAGACCAGCCTGAGCAAGAGCAAGACCCTGTCTCTACAAAAAAATAGAAGAATTAGCCCAATGTGGTGGCGCAAGCCTGTAGTCCCAGCTACTGGGGAGGCTGAGGCAGGAGGATAGCTTGAGCCCAGGAGTTGGAGGTTGCAGTGAGCTATGATGATGCCACTACACTCTAGCCCGGGAGACAGAGAAAGGCCCTGTCTCAAAAAAAAAAAAAATACAGTAGTGGATGGGCCGGGTCAGCTGGCTCTGAGTAGCACGTGCTGGGGGCAGCTACACCCCTCGAGAGAGCCCCTGTGTGTCTTGGCCCTGGCAGGAGAATTTACACCACAGAAAGCAGCAAACACTCCTTCTCCTTTCTCTCTCTCTTTCTTTCTCTTTTTTTCTTCCTTTCTTTTTCCTTTCTTTCTCTATTTTTCGTTTTCTTTCTTTTTTTTTTGAGACAGAGTCTCGCTGTGTTGCCCGGGCTAGAGTGCCGTGGCGTCATCCTAGCTCACAGCAACCTCAGACTCCTGGGCTCAAGCGATCCTCCTGCCTCAGCCTCCCGAGTAGCTGGGACTACAGGCATGCGCCACCATGCCCGGCTAATTTTTTTTTCTATATATTTTTAGTTGTCCGATTAATTTCTTTCTATTTTTTAGTAGAGACGGGGGTCTCGTTCTTGCTCAGGCTGGTTTCGAACTCCTGAGCTCAAACAATCTGCCCGCCTCAGCCTCCCAGAGTGCTAGGATTACAGGCGTGAGCCACCGCGCCCGGCCCATTTTCTTTTTTTTGAGAGCCAGTTGTTCCTCATTTACCTGCGGGGCTGAGGGGACAGCACAGCCGTCCTCGGGCCCAGGAAGCGAGGCGGCAGCACCTCCCGCAGCGGGCCTGGCCCCTCGCGTGCCCTGCCGCCCACCGGGCCACCCAGAGGAAGGCCGCACATCTGTTCTTCCGCTTGGTGTATTTCTCCGTTTCCTTGTGCGAGCATGGGAAACCGTGCTGACCCTCCACCCCCTGCCCCAGCCCTCGCTTGACATCTGTCCTAAGGATGTCTGGTCCCAGGGTGTCCCTAGAGGAGATGATATTTCACAGAGTCACCGCTGGGCCTCTCAGGGACCATCAGGACCAAGGGGCGATGGTTTCTGAGGCTCAGTGCTGGGGGACGCAGCAGCAAGCCCCGAGCCACCCAGAAAATCTGTTCATACGCTCTGAGCAAGAGCAGAGCTGATCGATCGTGACCCGGGAAGGCAGGGCCATCACTAATTCCGGCAGCACCAGCGTGGACTTGGCCTAATTTGGACATGGGCTCAGCTAAAGCTGGCCTCGAACCCTCTAAGGAGAGAAAAAAAGGCTTTGCTAAGCTCTAAGCAGGATCGCGGTGGAGATGCTTAACCTACTTAAGGGAAGTGATCATGTCCAAACACTTCTAATGCATGCACTGGGGCACACCGAGAACTGACGTCCTGATTGTGACCCGCCCTTTGTTCCTTGAGGTCGACACCCTCCTTCGCGCCCCCAGCAGTCAGAATTGCCCGCTGCAATGAGCAATTAATAAACTTCCCTTTTAAGAACATGCAGCCACCCACTCGGCCAGCCAGCCTTTCCCTCTTCCATTCAGCAACATTTATCAAAGGACGGCTATGGCCACGGCCCTGTGGAGTCCACATGCTCAGATATTTCCTGCAGCATACCGGCCCCGCCGGCCCCTGCATGGGATCGGACCGCAGAGGCTCTGGGGACAGGCCGTCGCGGGACTGGATATTAGCGACTGACGTTCCCTCCCAAGTCTAACTTCACTCCGCGTAGCTGCTGCTCGGTCAGCGTTTGCTCAATGTGTGTTGACTGGTCCCGCTCACACCCGAGCCAGCGGCTGGTGGGAAGGCCTGGGGGGAAGCCAGTAACTGGCAGCTTTGGACGGGGTCAGTGGATTTTCATTGTTTTTCAGCAGAACTTTCTTTACAAGTGAACTTGTAGGCAGAGCCCGTGAAGTCAAGTGGATGTGAACAGAGGGTTCCGGCTGAACTGGGCTCTGCCCGGCTGCCCCTGCCCCTAGGAGTCTCTGGACCTTCCCTGGGTCTTCTGGCTCCAAAGTCTTTGTTTTCCACCCAGGTCTGATCCTCCCTTCCTCCGGGAACTCAGGTTAGAACTCCAACGTAGGGATGTAAAGGAAAATACTAGAAACAAAAACTAGCGATTGCAATAACACCCTCAAAAACCCTGCTTCCTGGGCTCTACCCTCATCTGCAGCACCCAGATCAGCTCTGTGGGTGCTGCGGCTCCCCGGAGTCCCCAGAGAGAAGCCTCTTGGTGCCCCTGACAGTGGCCCTCTGCACGCTACTGCTCCAGTCACCCCAACAGTGATGTTTCTGGTTACAGCACCTGCCACACCAAGGACGGAGATGCCGAGGACTGCAGGAGACCCTGCTGCCCCTGCCAGCACCTGGGGGACACCAGACTGGGCCAAGGAGCCGTCTCCCATGACGGCCCAAGTGGTGATAAATCACTCACATGTTCAGACCCTCACTGGGCACCAGGGTCGGGGTTGGGGGGCCTGGGTCAGGCCAAGCTGCTGCCCTCATGGAGTGCGAGGTGGATGCTGGCAAGGACACAGGCAGTTCTAGCCTGGGGCTGCCCCTGAGGGCAGGCAGGGAGCTTTGGGGCACATGGGAAGAGTCCGACTCAATCTGGGGGTCAGAAAAGGCTTCCTGGAGGAAATGGCTTCTGAGCTGATACCTGGAGAGTTAGCCAGAAGAAATGGGGGGGGTCCTCCCAAGAAAACAGCATGTGCAAAGGCCCGGGGCAAGCGAGAACGTGGAGGATGAAGGCCCCATGGGAGGAGCATGGGAGCTGGAGTTTGGTGTGGCTTGGAGAGACAGGCCAAGGAGAAGGGCAAGCCTAGGTAAGGCCAGAGAGGGGCCGCATGGGCAGGGGGCCTGGGGGAGGGTGGCAGAGGCTCCAGCAAGAACCAGCCTGTCAGTCAAGGATGCTCCTCTGCGGGGCTTGCACCAGGGTGGCTGCAAGAAGCCAGTGGCCACACTGGTACTGGGTGTGCCTAGAGGAGGGACTAGGAAAAGCCGCTGAGGGTCTGGACTGGGCCTTGCTGTTACCCTCTGTGCTCCAGCGTCCCCATGTCCCCAGAAAGCAGGTGCCAAAGCCTGCACTGCTCTGTGTGGCAGCCCTCCCTGCCTGTGCAATAGGCCCAGCCCGCTAGCCCGTGCATGAGCGAGGCGGGCCCTCTGCTGCTGCAGGGCTCCAAATGTTCCTGACCCGAGGGATGGTGGCCAGAAGACTACCCCTGCCTCTCCCTGGCCTCAGTCCCTGGAAACAGTGTCCACATCCCCAGCTGGTGCCGGGTTCCCCAGTGCACCCATAAATGTGATGAGGGATCAACTTTCCCTCTTTGCTTTGCCTACTAGGACCTCAGAAATCCAATGATTGGGCCCAGCAAGTGGACTTCAGGCCACGCAGTAAATCATAGCATTATTGATTGATGATTGATTGACTAATGATTGTTATTATTTATTGAGCACTCCGTATCAATCACTATATTGGCTCCTCTGTAGGTTTTTATCTCATTTAATCCCCACACCAGCCCCAGGTTCTAGATGACCCCATTTTAGAGCCGAGGAAATGGAGGCAGAGAGACGGCAGATAGACTCCTGAGGTCACAGGACTTTGTGCAGCTGGGACTTGAACCAGGGCCGTGATCATCTGCCTCTCATTTCCTTGTTCCTAGGAGCCTCTCATTCCCCTTTACACTCATTTCTTAACTTATTTACTTATTTATTTATTTTAGAGACAGGGGCTCACTCTGTCACCAAGCCTGGAGGGCAGTGGTGCGATCACAGCTCACTGTAACCTTGCACTCCTGGGCTCAAGCGACCCTCCCCCTCGGCCTCTGAGTAGCTCACTACAGGCACATGCCACCATCATACCAGGCTAATTTTCCTTATTTTCTGTAGAGACGGGGTCTCGCTGTGTGACCCAGGCCAGTCTCAAACTCCTGGCCTCAGGCAATCCTCCTGCCACGGCCCCCCAAAATCCTAATTTATTTTTTATCCTATTATCTGTATGTAACTCTATATACCTCCTGAAATCATTTTCTGAACAAGGTAGATCCAACTAGCCACACAAACATATTTAAAATGACCACCCCCACTCCTCACGGCACCGAGCCGTCCTCCTCCACCCAAAGGTGTGTCCTGAGGCCACGTGACTTCATGCCCAGGAGGCTCCAAGCTTCTCATGCATCAAACTCAGGCAGACCTGCCCACCCACCCTCCATGTGCCCAGGCACCTTAGGGGGGCAAGGCGCCCTTCCTGCCCGAGTCACCCATTCATTCACTCAGTCGGTCATTTGTTCAGCAAATGATTGGTCTCAGTCTCCGGCTACCCCATGCCCAGCAGCTGAGTGACAGGACCAGTGGCCGAGTGCTCTCCTCACCCTGGAGCGAGGCTTGCTGCAGTTGGAGATGAGAAGAGTCACCGTGTGCCTCCAGGGCCTGGATCTGTCGCCAAGACTGCTCCCCGGAGCGGACACATGGGGGCCTCAGAACCCTAGCGCTGCCTGTTGTCTGAACCCTTTGTCACCTGCTCAGGCATCCCCGAGGCCTCCCCTGCACACAGAGCATCTACCTCCCCAAGCATCGTGCCCGGCTCCCTAAAGGACAGTGCCACCCCAGGGGGCCTCCGCCCTCCAGGGACCTGCAACCAAGGCTCCTGCCTCTTAGGGAGGATTGGAGACACCCCCATCCTTCATCCCGTCCTCCTATCCCATCCTGGACCTCCTTTCCCAGGACGAGAGGCCGTGGTAGAAGTGAAACCTCCACTTCTCCTTCGGGCCAGACAGACAGACAGACGGGCTGGCAGTATCGCAGACTCCCAGGCGAGGCGGAGGTGTTTTGCCAGAGTGGGTGGCAGCTTCCCGGGGCCCCAGGCTGTGGTGTGAGGGTTGACAGCTGAGCTGCCCCCGGAAGGTGGAGAGTAAAGACAAAGCGAGGGGGCGCCCGGTCCCCACCCTGGTCACCCCAGCCATCACCCCCACGGCCTCCTCTGGCCCATGAACTCTTCGTGGCACCCAGAGGCACCATCGCCCTCATTTTACAGGAGGGCGCCTCGAGGGGCCGAGGGTGGGGGAAGAGTGGCGCGTTATTGTGCACTTTTTCTTAAGTCTGTGATAAGCTCCTTCTATTAGACTGTAGATCTCGTCACATAAAGTAGATTTGTGGACTTGCAGCCAGGAAGAGCCACGTTCTTGAGCCGCGGAAACGGCTCATTTTTCCCCTTCTTCCGAGAGTAACTGATGGTCATGAATTTTTCACCCAAATGTCGCCACTAAAGATGTCACCGGCCTCCCTCCCCTGGAGGTTTTATGATCTGGCTCTAATGGGTTGGGGGCGGGGGGCCCGGGGAGAAGGGCCTGGCCGTGTCCTCGAGCTAGAAAAAGAACTCGGTGTGGGGTGGGGGGCTCACAGCCTGGGGTGTCAGTTCTGGGAGACAAGAGCAGCCCTGTTGACTGAGCAGTTACCATGTGCAACACGGAATCAAGCACGTTACACTCACTATCTGGTTTAATCTCCACGACAACCTGCTGAGAGAGGCCACCAATGGGCTGGGACTCAGAGAGGCTGAGTAACTTGCCCAAGGTCACAAAGCTTATTAGAGCAGCAGAACCAGGAGGCCAGCCCAGCGCCAAAGGGCTCCAGAGCCTGCACCGTTCGTCACTGTGTTATGCTGCCTCAGTCAGAGACCCCGGGTGACCTTGAGCATGTCGTCCACCTTCTCCGCTCAAGCTCTTGACGAGCGAATAAGGTGACATGAAAGAGCTGGGCAGGGAGGGCAGCCATACACCTGCATCCTCACCTCCACGGAGGGAGTGGCTCTTCTGCGGGAACCGGCGTCACAGTCCTCCTGCAAGGCCACGCTCTGGGAAACCGAGATGCTGGCTTTGGCAAGGTGTGCTTTCTTCCTGGGTAACAAGTCAGGGAAGCATCCATAACCACTGTGGGAGAGGGGACGGAATTGGGACTGCAATTACCCACTGTCCCCCTCCTCGTGGAAGCCCAGCCAGCCTCCCGGCCCGGGGAGGGTGAAGCTCACGCCGGGAGGGCTTTGTTAGCACCTGGCCCACACCTGCAGCTCCAGGGGGCTGCAGCCATCGCCTCTCCACCCTCTGCGGAGGGACAAGTAGCAGGATGGAAGGAGAGGGCCCTGCAAAGCACAAGGAAGACAGCCACGTCGGGGGACAGTGTCCTTGAGGTACAGCCCCCACCAAAGGTCCAGGCTGGCAGGGCCTGCTCGCTCAGCCTTGGAGAGTGCAAAGGGAGCAATGGGTCAGCCAGGTCCCCTGGTCCTCCCACTCTGAGCCGTGAGAGTTACCTAGCAGCAGTATCTCCATCCCAGACCGGTGTCTGTCCGGCCTGCGGGGACCGGCACCAAGCAGTCGACGCCTGGGACACTGCTTCCTGATCGTCTGAGGGTAGGAGGATCCAGCAGAGAAGGGACTAAAGAAATGCCCCCACCCCAGGTGACTAAGTAGAATCATTGCCATTACCGGACATCTGGAGCCAGAGGGACCCTCAGACTGGCTGTGGCCAAGAGGATGCCTCAAGTGTTAAGAACCGAAAGTTAAGTATGAGGTTCCTGGTTCCTGCCTAAACCTCCCCACCAGCACCACCCCCCCAATTCAAGATGGAAAGGAGGGGGCCCTGCACACCTGGAGGTGGGCACAGCTGCACCTTCTCATAGCCTCCAGTCAAGGGAACCTACAGCCTTTGCTTTCACCCGGCAGTGACGGGGAGCTCACCACCTCACAAAGCCATTCAGTCCATCTTATTATTAATACAACTCTGACTGCAGATTAAATGGAATCAGCCCCCCTCTAACTCCGGCCTCCTCATCTAGTCATTCCCTCAGGGTTTCCTGAGGCCCCGCGGAGATGTGCAGAGTGGCCGTCGGGCAGTGCAAATATAATAGCAGACAGCAGAGCTGGTTTTGCTGCTCCCGGGGCATCCTCATGGCCACTGCCTGCTCAACACACAGTCAGCTGAGGTAGGAAGGGCAGGCCTGGGTTACTGTCCCTATTTTTCAGATGACGACATCTGAGCCCCATGTGGAGTTGGTGGCAGAGGGGCTGGAAAAGCCAGGGCCCTGTCCCATGCTCTGGGTGCCCCCTGCCCAGTTCCTGTCACCCTCTTCTCTCCCCAGTCACACGTCATCTGCTCTGAACCAGCCTCTGCCCCAGCTGTGGGTCTGGCCCTGTGACCTCTGGACACAGTCTCCCAGGACCCAGGGCACTGGGAAATCAAAGTCCTCTCCCCAAGGGCGAGGGGACCAGCTGGGGGAGGGGGCGGGGGGAGGGGCAACGGGGAAGGGGAGACAAACCCAGCGCCAAGCCCTTAGAGGGAATTCATGAAATGTCCGTGGAATGATTGACACTTTACAAGACTCAAACATTTTGCACGTGGCACTCCGAGCTATAGCCAGATTATTGCTCTATAAATGAGTGAGAAGCACGTTGACTGATTCACGACCAGGAGGAATCAAGCCCGAGACAAGTAAACAGGCGATTATGGTGCAGCCCAATAGCGCTAATAGGTGCTTTGAGAAAAGAAAGCTCAGGGTTAGCTTCCTAAGCTCAGGGTTAGGAACCGGCTTGCTGAGCAAGTTGCTAACTCTGCCTAGGGGCAAGGAGATGTCTGGGAAGGCTTCCCAGAGGAGGGGACAGCTCAGCTAATAACCATTAAGGGCACTCGGCTACACTTCTCCTGATGGCAGAGAGTGATTCACACCCTGAGGTGGGTCCCGTTGTGTGCAGGAGAGAGGAGGGTAGGACAGTGGGAGAGGGGAAAAGGTTGGGGACAACATCCAAAAGCTAGGGGGAAAAAAGATGAGCATTAAGTTAATATAAGTTAACAATAATAATAAACTTCTACATGACAAAGACCACCATAGGCAAACACCAAAGACAAACAGGGAGAAAATATTTGCAACTCATATCATGGCCAAGGAGCTGGTCTCTTTCATATGTAAAGAGTTCCTAGGAAACAAGAAAAAAAAAAGACCAAGAATCCCGTAGAAAAATGGGCAAAAGATTTGAGCAGAACATTCAAAGGAAAAGAAATATAAGTGGGCCTTAAACACATGAAAATGTTCAATCTCATTCATATTAAGAGAAACTACATCAGAATACCATTTCTTACCTATCTGATAGGCAAAAATCCAAAAGTATGGCAACGCAGCCTGCCGGGAAGGCTATTGTGTAGTGACACGGACACTCGCGCACATTGCTGGTGGGAATGCAAAATGATATGAAAAACCCCAATGGGAGATGAGTTAGTAATTCTTTTCTTGAAATGACACATGCATTTACCCTGTGACCTGGCAACCCCACTTCTGGGAATTTTCTCAACAGATACACCTCGAACCATGTGAGAAATGATGTACGTACAAGCTTGTTCATCGCAGCTGCATGTCATAGCAGAAAGCTGGCAACATTCCAGTTGTTTTACGAGTATCTATGTAAAAGCCCTAGTGAAATAAACCATGGTACATCCACACTGTGGAATACTACGCAGCTGTTGAAAAAGGAGGAGGAGGAAGAAAGCTCTCCATAAACTGATGTGGAAAGATCTCCCGGATGTATCGCTAGGTGAAAATACAAGTAGCAGAAGAGCCTGGATGTATGCAAATACAGACTCCTTGATGCATTGACATGAAGAAATACTGGAAAGAGACATGAGAAACTAACGAAGTGCTTCTCTGGGGAGCAGGGGCTGGGATGGCTGGGGCATGGTAGATAAGGGACTTCTGATAAACACCTTATAGCAGTTTGGATTTCAAACCAGGTAAACATATTACACGTCCAAACTTTCATAATGATATTCAAATAAATAACTGGCCATGTAAGCGAACATCGACGTCCATCAGGTATTTGGGTAGTGGTTTGTACATGCCTGAACACCAAGGTCTAGATCCACGGGAACTTGCCCCCCAGTTTGGGGGCAAGGGTGATGAGGACCCATTGGAGGGTTCTGGGCAGGGCAGACACATGCAAACCCAAGGAAGGCCACAGTCCAGTGACCAGCGCTCGGGTACAGCAGGCATCTGTAGGGCCAGGGGACCTGTGGCCACAGCCCTGGGAGCACCTAAGCCCCCACACACCCCATGTCCAATGTCCACGCCGCCCTGGAAGCAGCTCAGCCCGGCCCCTGACGTCTGCTTTCTGCACGAGGACGAGGTTCTCTGCTATGGAGAGAGAGCAGCATGTGCCCAGCCCACAGGAACCCACAGGGTGCAGGCCTGGGCTGGCTGGGCCCAGGGCCCCTCCACTGATACTGCAGCACATGGGCAGCTCCGACGCCCAGCGGGGACCTACTGGGTGTCTCTCTGCTCCCTTTCAAAGTGAAGATGCCCTCCCAGCTGCAGAGCAAGGGATTCCTAGGACCACCATCCACAGCCCACCTCCTTCAGGAAGCCTTCCTGGGGTCCTCAGGATGCTAGGACACCTCTTCTGCCCCGCTCTCTTGGTCCACAACCTGCCCTGACGCCTTCTCCAAGCCCTTGATCCAGGGTGAGGACCCTTGGTCCCGACTGCACACCACCCCGTGACCCTCCTAGCTCTGGCACGGTGGCCCCCTCACATGGAGCACCCAGCCTTTCCCCCTCCCCGCCCTAGTGTGGGAGCCTGGGGCTCTGTCCATGCAAGCACTTTGCAAACTCTAAAGGGCTGTGCACCCACAGTGTCTCCTGGGGTGGAGAGGGAGGGGAAGGGGGAGGCCTCTGACCACAGCTCCCCCACCACAGGCCTAGGTTTACAGCCAGCGCAAAATGCCGTGTCTGTGCGCACCCCACCCGGCGGCTTGTACACACCTGTACGCGGAAGGCTGTAATTTTGCTGCGTGAATCACAGGTGGGATCACACCCAAGTTCCTGGCACTCCGCTCCGCTCCCCAGGGCGGGCTGGCCAGGCTGTCGCCTTTGTCTTCCAATTATGCTGTCTTTTATTGCTCTTTTAACGATAACAGAAACACCCAAAGAGGCAGGGTCTGAGGACAATTAATGACACACAGAAAAGCCACGCAAAGCCATTGGATTTGGGGCCCAGAGGAAGTTCTGTGTCTGGACAGGGCACTCCCTGCAGGTGGGTATGAGGAGGCTGTGTGGGGCAGTGGCTGGCACGTGACTCTGGCATCCCACAGGCCTGGGTTTGAATCTTGGCTCTGGTGCTAACCAGCTGTGTGATCTCAGGCAAGTGACCTCTCCTCTCTGAGCCTCCCTTTCCTTATCGATAAAGTGATATTGAGGACTAAGGACTGAGGTCACTGGGGGAAGAGCCTGCTACTTAGTAGACCTTCCTCACTGCAAAGCCCTCCCCAGGCCTCCCGTGGCTGGGGCCGTGTGTTCCTCCCTCCAACTTTCTGACGTTCCTGCAGGCCCTGGCAAGCTGCTGTGCACACAGTAGGTACACAGGGCAGCCACCAGTGTGTGGACTGCGGAGGTGATTTTTCATCCACTTCATGAATATTAACCCACTGTGGACAGTGTGCTGGGGACCCAGAGACCCACCCCCTGCCCTGGAGGAGCTCACAGTCCTAGCCTGGGAGGGACACCCTGGGCAGTAACAGGCCACGAGGAGACAGGTGACAGGTACTGGCGCCAGGGGAAGTCCAAGGCACGCCCCCTCCTCAGCAGGCAGGACTGGACTGCGGGTGCCGAAAAGCGTCCCTGGAGTGATGGCTCCCTGACTCTGCGCCCTGCAGGAAGGATAGGATGGGGAGAGGCGAGGCCCAAGGCCAGACCCTAAAGGGCCTTTGCACTCAGGCTACCTCAGAGTCCGAGCTTGGTCCAGAGCCCACGAGGGTGCTCTGGTGCCCTGGGGGGAAGTGTGAATAACCAGGCAGAGAGACAGCACGAGGCTCTGGCAGCAGTCCAGTCCCAAACAACGGGCAGGCCCTGAACCCCAGCCTTTGCTTCCGTCCTCAGCCACTAGCCCACTGGGAGACCCCAGGCTCGGTGTGACACACCCCTCACTCCTGAATGGCAATAGCGATGCCTGGTCCTCCAGGTAGCAAGATTTAATAGAGATTAAAAGAGGGGCTGTACCGCAGTGACAGGAAAAAAATTGGATAAATAAATAAATGGGGGTGTAAGGACAGCTGTTCCGTGGAGTGCCCATTAATACATGTGGAAGGAAAGAAGGAAATAGGAGAGTCACTGCTAGACAAACCCCCCCAGTGATAATCGTTGCAATTATGATACCCACGGATGGAGGCTAAAATTAATGGATAAAAGTTGGAGGAGAAACAGGATGTGCCTAGCCCCAGAGCATCACCCGCAAGAGATGTACTAACTAGTACAGGAAGGAAGGCAGTAACTTTCCGGGGGGAAACCTGGCAGGTAGCACGATAACCAAGGAAGCGAGGCTCGTGTCTTAAGACGCATCGACTGAGAAGGGCGCGACGCCATTTTTGCGGTGTCTCAACCTAAATGCATAACCTCACTCTGATCCCCAGAAAACACAAGACAAACTCAAACTGGGGGAAATTCAACAAAATCACTGATCAGCGTGATTCTTCCACAGCGACTTCCAAAGTGTCAAGGTTAGTTAGCAATGGCAGGAGATGAAGGAGAAATGACAGATACATGCCGCCTGGGATCCCGGATCCGACTTGGGGACAGAAAAAGGGCAGCAGTGGAAAAACTATTGAACTTTTAACAGGATCTGCAGTTTGCTTAATAGTATTGTACCAATGTTCATTTCCTGTTTTTGATCATTGTCCTGTGATCATTATATAACGTGTTAACTTTAGGGGAAGCTGGGTGTGGAATATACAGGAACTCTCCAACCATTTTTGCAACTTTTCAGTAAGTCTAAAATTAGTTTAAAATAAAACGATGATTTTTTTTTTAAAAAAGTACCGTATCAGTGGTTCTTAGCCTCGGAGGTACATTTGATCACCAAGAGAGTTTTTTATTGCTAACCTCACCCCTCCTCGGACCAACCGGACCGGCATCTCTAGGGGTGGGGCCCAGTCACCGGTAGTTGTTAAACATCCCCAGGGGATGCCAATGGCAGCCTCTATTAAAAGGTGAGTCTGGATTTATATGCAAATTACCTGGCCCATAGTAGGTCTTCAATACATGCATTGGTTCATCAACTGACACCTTCATGCATTCAGCAAATATTATTAAGCGCCTGCTGTGTGCCAGGTGCTGCAAGACACAGCAGGGGTGCAGTGTCGGGCAAGAAAAACAAGGTCTTTATATTCTAGCAGGGGGACAAATACTATGTAAGATTATTGCACATGTGACAGAGACTTTAAAGGAAACAAATGGATATGACAGGGAGTAACGCGGGGTGGGTGGAGAGCACCATTGGATGGGGTTGTTCAGGGGAACATCCCTGAGGAGGTGACATTTCAGCCGACATTTAAACTGGAATGGTGAGGAGGATGGAGCCACGAGAAGGGAACGCTGGGACAGGGGAGGGAGGGCACGTGGGAGCAGGGCCACAGAGAGGAGTCTGGGTTTGACGTTATAAGCAATGGAAAGACTTCAGCAATCCGCTAAGCAGGTGGGCTGGGGGGATGTTCTCTGATCTGATTTAGGATTTTAAAAATCACTCTGGCGGCCAGGTGGAGACTGATCCGTAGAGGACCGGTTAGGAGGCTCTCGGCCTGTCCAGGAGAGACATGATGGTGGCTTGGAACGGGGAGGCCACAACAGAAGAGGTGAGATGCCAACCAGTGAAACCGGCCTGTGTTGAGCTGAGGTTCGGGGTGAGTGGACCCTGGCCGGCCCCTTTGCTGGGCAGCAGAGCCAAACTGTTCTTGTGGATTCAGCCAGCGCCCACTTGTTAGCACCCCACGGCGGGCAGGTCCCGCAGCCCAGCATTGTCAAGGCTACAAGACACAAGATCCCCTCCTGCAGAGGCACCCACATGCCTTAACGTGTCACATCCCACAGTCACCCTGTAAGTCACACACCCCTGGAGGCCCCACAGTGAGGGCAAAACTGGCGCTGGCAGAGAGAAGGCACTGACCTGGCTGGCATCATGCAGCAACTGGAACCCAGGGCAAACTGTCCCCTGCCCCAGGCCAGGGCCCTGATTGGGGGCCACCTCTTCCTCTGATCCAAGAGGATGAGGGGAGGTGTTGGCAGAAAGCCACCCTAGTTTCTGGGCAAACGAGGGCAGAACTGACCACCAGAGCCAAGCTGAGTCCGCACAGCCCGAAGATGGCAGCACTGTCATCGCCAGGGTGGCTGGGGCCACAGCCCAGAGATGTGCTCCATTCACATTCACCCAGCCTGGTCCCCAAATTCCTTGACATCCCAGCCCAGGGAGGCCAGTTTCCCAGGAAGGCAATTCTCACTAAGGTATAAATGACTGCTAGCCAGTCCTTTCCTAAAGGGGAGAGAGAGCGAGGGGACATTGGGCTCCAGAAGCAAGAGGAAGGGGAAGGTACTAAAAATAAAATCTTTGGCCCCTGAGTTACTCCCTCTTGGCAGCGGGTGCCCCTTGGGGCTCGGTTATTAGCTGCAAACTCCTCCGCTTAATTCCCCAAATCAGGAACAGATGTAGGAACTTGGCCTGCCGTCCAGCCCCACCTAAGGCGGGAGTCCTGTCCACGGCTGGTGTTGTCTTCCCCTGGCTCGGGCGCCTCCAGTGACAGGCCTTATGTTCATCAAGGGACCTCGTGTCGTTTGACAACAGCTGCTAGGAAGTCCCTTTGAACAGACACGCAACATGGAGGCGTGTGTGAAACACACACAAGTGCATCTCTTAGTTTCCCTTTTATAGACGAGGAAACTGAGGCACGGGGAGGTGACGGCACTGCCCAGGGTCGCACAGGAAAGAATGGAGCTGGGATGCAAACCCAGACCAGGAACCTGATTCCTGAAACCTCTCCAATAGGTGACCTGTGGGCCCCGCTGTTAGCTGCCCCTCTGGCTAAAGTGTGGTTTCCTGAAGGCCACTGCCAAGCCCCTGGCCTGCGCCCCAGGAGGACGCAGGGTCTTCCCGACCCAATTCACTGCTTTGACCATGCATTTGGAATCTCTGGTCAAGGCAGCCTGGAAACCAGAAGTGAGGGCAGCGTGGGTGATTCAGTGGCCCCCAAATGCACATGGCCATGACCTCCCTGACCCACTCTCCTCTCCCACCCTCCCCCACCCACTCGCATCCCCCCCGGGACCTCAGTCTCAGATCAAAGAGGAGCAGGCGGAGGCTGGCTTCCCCTTCTCGCCCACAGAGGGGGGCAGCGGGAGGGGCACAGGCCTCCTGGTCACAGCCAGGTTCAAGGTGAGGCCTCGTCCTTTCACTGCACCTCCCTGAGCCGCGGGGAGCCTGTGGGCCTGGCTCATGGCCCTGATGACAGTCCCTCATTCAGAGCATGCAGGGGCTTCTCTGCCCTCTCACCTCTCCGGTGGCAATGATGGCCTCTGGGATAAAGGGGCACCCAGGCTGCAAGGGCCTGGCCCTCCCCTTCCGCCTGTCCTCCAATGCTTGGCCACGCCTGCCCTCTTCTCCAGGGACCCCAACAGACCCCAGCCCCAGGCCCCCAGCCCCATCCTCCCATCCCGGCCTCGGCTGCCTCGATCCAAGCCCTCCCTGCAAAGGCTGCAAACGCTTCTGAGGGCTGGAACATCTGGCTAATGACAGGGAAAGTGCTGAGACGACAGGTTATTTCAACACTGTCATCATCCGTTGGGTATTTCAACACTCAGTGCTTGTGCAAGAGACTTAATGGGACCTGTCATAAACTTGCACTGTCTCAAAGCTCGGGCACGTCGCGGCGGGGCTGGTGGGGAGTTGGTGGGGTTTAGCAATAGGCGCTGTCTTGGGGCCCGCAGCCTCCTCGGGGTTATTTTGGCTCTGCCGCGGAAGGCCCGGAGAGAGATCTCAAGGTGTCAGAGAAAACCCAGAGCAATTACCTCTCGGGGTAATTAGATGCTGGCACAGATGGTGGCACAGATAGCCGCCTCCTGCCTTCCCTCCTGCGGGCCAGAGACAGGAGAGGGGAGGACCAGCCGGCAGCCTCTGCGCCAGCCCCGTGGGGGAGGAGGCCGAAGATGACCTCATGGAAGCAGCGGCCATGAATCATGGCCCAGACCGCGTCCCCGCTTCCCTGGGGCGGGCAAGGGTGCGGCACTCAGGGGGGCAGCCTCCGTGCCTACAGCCCCCACCCCCCCATGGCGGCAGCTTCTCCAAACAGCTGAGGGGCAGAGGGGGAGCTCCAGGGACCCGCTGGCCTCTCCACAGCAGGCCACAGCCCAGCCCTGGCCTCGGAATCTTTGGTTCGGCTCAGCCTGATCCAGGATTTTGTCTGAACCCCAACCACCCCGTTAGGAGGCAACGTGGAGAGTGGAGGGTGGCAGGCAAGGCCCAGAGGTCACGGCCACACTGGGACAGCTTCAGCTGGGGACAATGCCCGGCTCCTGCCATTCTCTCTCACACCGGAAGTGGACAGAGCTGGGCAGGGCAGGGAGGCCGGGGCCTGCAGGAGAGGGAGTGACAGCACAGCCACAGAGGCCTCCTGGGCTCAGGACTCCAGGGAGGGTCCTGGGGGAGCCCTGAGGGACGAGTGATCAGAGACCCCCACAGCCAACTAGAACCCGTGCTGAGCACGTCCAGGCTGGGGTGCAGCCCCCTCGTCCTGACCCGCCCTCCCCACGCCCCCAACACACACTTATCTCCAGAGTGTCCTGGGACAGGTGGTGGGAGGTCACGAGGGTGGACTGGGCAGGGAGCACCGAGTCTCACCCTGGACAGGACACCTGGGGGCAGGGACAAGCGTGGAGAAGCCATGGGGTGGACCAGTAGGAGCGTGAGCCGGGAGGACGGGATGCAGGCCCCAGGCCCCATGGGAACACACAGACACGGCCAGGGTGGCCCAGGAGCACAGAGCCCTCGTGCAGGCACCGGGGAGCCACAGAACGTCTCTGACCACAGGAGTTCCCAGTGCACCATGGGGAACATGATAACAGTGCTTACCACACAGGACTCAGCCCCTTCTTAAGTTTGTTCTGATAGCAGCAAGTAAAGAGTTCTGGGGGTGGGTAGGAGGTGGGAGGTGCAGAGAGGACAAGGAAGCTGGACAATAGCGTAAGGGGGACAGTGGCCAGAATGAGAAGGTGGAGGCGGAAGTGGCCTGAGGACACTTGGGGGTAGACTCCCCGGGACTGGGGTCCATGCTGGGAGGAGCAGGCCGAGGAGGGCCCCTTCTCAGAAACAGGCTGCAGAGGCGGGGGGTAAGGCGGCTGGGGACGGGCTCACAGGGGACTTCGGGGTCTCCATGGCAATCAGTGGCATAGGAACCCGGTGGTCTTCACGTCATGCACCACAAGGACAGTGGCCCTCTGCTTCCATCTTACCCTTCGGAACCACTCGGACATTCTCCCAGGAGACACGCCACCCAAGAACATGGTTTTCTACGGTTCTCACCTCCTCCTCCAGGAACCAAACTCTTTCCCCAAAAACAGGCTCCCCCCTTGCACCCAGTCCTGGCCACCTCCTCCTCCTCCAGAGTCACCTCCCTTGACTTCTCCTGGGCTGCACCGACGTCCCCAACAGGGTCACCACGGCAGCCCTCCCAGCCACCCAGCCCTGTCCTCCCCTATTCTTCCTCCGTGTGGCCCCCCAGCCCAGGCCCATGTCCCCCCCACACCCAGCTCACCCGCAGGAGGTGCGGCAGCCTCACCATCTCCTTTCTCGGGGCAGGAACCTGTCAGCAGGGCTGTCCCCC